>VDFB02118993.1:0-108281 GCA_007258455.2 Sequoia sempervirens
AAATGACATAAAATTACCCCCAAGAGGTTCGACTCCCTTTTTGAGCTCCCACATTAAACATTTCTTTTAATTTATTCCTCCTCAACTATGGTGCCCACTTTTGGGGCCTAGACTTGCTTTCTAAAAACAACTTGAGTGACCACTTTCCTAGGTGTTGGAATAGGGGAACATTTCATAACACATCACCCTCACTTAAGTTAAAACTTAAGTTATAAAGTAACTTTAATAAAGAGAACTTAAGTGACAATAATCAAATATTAATCCACTTACCAATGCCATAATTGGAAAGCCATTGCACTAAATGGATAGAGGCTAAGTCACCATATTCGCCAAATATGAAGCTTGAAGTTCGATTTTTGATGAATTTCATGTTTAGGGTTTAAATTCGTTGATGTTCATCATATTCGTCTATATGGAAAACATGACATTTTTTTTCCATTAAAATATGCTTTTTAAAAACGTGTTTAGGTTTTCTGAAAACCAATTTAGTTTTTTCGATTGTTTTTTTCTATAAAACGCGCATTTATATTGAGTCTGAAGCACAAAATGAAGGCGACCAAAGGCGTTTCAGTTTGATTAAAAGGCGATTGAAGGTGTTCTAAGGTAAAGTGAAGGCATTTAAGGTGTTTGTGAGAGGCATTTAGGCGCCATGATTTGCCATGCAAGTTTTTGCCCTCTTCTCATGTCTCACGCGGTTCTCAGGTCTCAAGTGGCGACATATCTTCACATTTTTGCTCCTTCACCTGGTTTCTCACGTGCGACCTGTACAAATCTTCACCTAGTTTCTCACACGCGACTTGTTTTTTGCTCCTTCTAACTTACATCAAACTTCTAGGTAGGTCGCCATTTGTTTTCGTTCATGTTGAAACATTTTCCAAATATTTAGGTTATTGTTTTGTTTAGATTTTAAATTTTATTATTTTTATTTTTATATATATTAAATGATTTAAATATATATTAAATTTCGTAGTCCAAAATTTAAATTACTGGATAGTCCAAAATAATATATAAATAGAAATTTAGGAGATATTATAATAATATTTTGTATGGTCTGGTAAAAACGCGTGAATATGTGCGAGGGCTTTGCAAATCCCCGCGACGCTGCGAATGATGGCATGTGTGCGGGTGTTGCTGAGTAGGGGATGTGTGAAGGGGAGAGGGTCAAGGCTACGATCAATGGCAAGAAACTGGCGAATGGAAGGAAGAAGCTTGGTGGCGTGAAGATGGGGGATGGGAAATGTCGGTATGCTCTCAGGTCTTCCGTTGGTTCTCTCTCTCAGCAGAACGCGCGCTTGTCGATCTTCGTTCCGGGCTTTCACCCTCTGGATGCTGGGAGGGCTCAGTACAGAATGTGGAGGTGGCTTCCCACGACTTGGCTTCCGAATCTTTGTCAAAATACAAAAATCGATCGAACCCATACCGTGAATGCAACAATTTCTGTTTGGCTCAGATTCGACAAGCTAACCCTAGTTCTTCTCCTCCCTCTTCATTGCCGATTCCTAATGCCTCTTCTAATAAGAAGCTTGAGTAGTGTGCTGGGGGCTCTCCTTTCTCTGTGGGAGATGCGGTTGTTACTTTCTCTAATGAACCTGTTGATCTCCTCATCTCCGACAATTGCATTAGTGATATCTTTGCAGATATCGACGCCTGTTCCTTGGTTCTTAGGTTCATGTGCAGGTGCCCGTCTTTGGTTTCAGTTTTGGATTGGGCTAAACGTACTTGGAACATGCTCCCCCTTCCTGTGGTTGATCCTTTGGATTTTGGGTTTTTCCTGTTTTCTTTCAATTCGATTGAGGATTGCAATTTTGTGGCTCAAAATGGTCCATGGTTTTTCGGGAACTCAGGCATTTTTCTATCCCCATGGACCCCTTTATTTGACCCTGCCTCTGCCAAAATCACAGACATCCCTATGTGGATCTGGCTCTACAACTTGCCTTTGGTTTTATGTGTTGCAAGATGGTGTGTCCCTTGGTCTTCCTTGCAGCACAATGCTTGGGTTTGTGACATGGTCTAACCGCCTCCTATGTATATTAACTAACACTTGTATCGGGCATTGATAGGTCGACCTTTTGGTGCAACGGCAAGGCCAACAATTGGTATCAGAGCTGGTCATAGGTTCAAACCCCTCGCTTGTGTTGGGGGGGGATTATTGCAAGATGGTGTGTCCCTTGGTCTTCCTTGCAGGATAACGCTTGGGTTTGTGACATGGTCTGACTGCCTCCCGTGGATTTTAACTGACACTCGTATCGGGCATTGAAAGGTCGACCTTTTAGTCTAATGACAAGGCCAACATTATGATCTAATATCATTAAAATTTTGATTAATCATGTGGGAGAGTTCATTAAATTGGATGCGGAGGAGGCTATCTCCTCACGAAGATTCATCAGGGTCTGTGCTATGGTGGACATCTCCAAGCCTCTTCCTCATTTCGTGCGGATTCATTCATCTATGGGCACTTGGACATAGTTCCTAAACTTCGATGGGCTCCCTTTCAGGTGTTTCCGCTCTAACAGTTTGGGGCATAAAGTTGAGGCCTGCACTGCTAAGTGTTTATCTGGCACATGATATATAAATCTCAAAAATGGGTGAAAAAATCTGGAATCCCTAATGCTGATTTTGTCTGGTGGAATCATGGGAAATTCTTGTCCTCTAACTCTACCCTTGGGCTTGATCCTGTGCCTTTTGTTGTGCCCATTTCCCCTCCTCATGCTGCTCTAGTCATCAATATTGCTGATCTAGTCAGCAATAATATTGAGGATTCACTACTTGTTTCAGAGGAGGATGGCTCTGACTTAGAAGGAACTTATCCCTTTATGGAGGATCTGGAAGAGGATTTTCATAGCTTCGAACCTGACTTTGTTTTGGCTCCCTCACGAAGCCTTGGGATTGCTTAGAGGGACTGTAGCAAAAGCAAACCAGATTGTGGGACAACGAAAAAGAAAGGGCAGAAATCGGATGCAAAAAAACTTCGTATTGAAGGAATGGATGCTGTGGACGAGGGCTCTCAATGGACCATGGAGGCTCTTCTTTCACGGCATAGGAAAAAAGCCTAATTTTTCTTTGGCCTGGATTATTGCTCGTGTGTTCTGTAATTAGTTTTTCTTAAGTCTCTTGTAGGGATCTATGTCTTTCGCTCTATCCTTTGCTTATCTTTGGTTCTTCTTTTCCAACTTCTCTTTGGTTCTCCTTTTCCTGAGAGTATCTCGGTTCTCCTTGGCTCTTCTATCTTCTTTCTTGGCTTGGTTGGCCTTTTGTACCTGATTTTTTATGATTTAATAAAAATCATCCTGCGTATTACGAATCAAAAAGAAAAAGAAAAAATATAAACACAAATTTATATTATATTATAAATATATTAGTAAAACTGTAAATGTATTTTGTTTTTTAAATATTAGTAAAGCTTTGTATTTTTTATGCTTTTTAAATAGAAATTAATGTACTTTAAAATAAATTTTAATGATTGTTTTATTTTATTTGATAAAAATTTTTATTTTGTATTTTAAGTTAAAAAACAATTAATATATTTTGCTTTTATGTTTTGAAAAATAAGGTTTAGTGTTTTTTATTTTGTTTTATAAGTTAAAAATAGTAATATATTAATTTTTTATTCTTATGTAACTATGTTTATTAAAATAGAATTTGGTATTTTTTATTTGGTTTTCTAGAGTTAAAAAATAAGAAATTTATATGTTTAATTTTAATGTTTTTGGAAATAAAATTCAGTTAATATTTTAAATCTTAAATATTATTTTTCTTTTGAAACATGCAGATTTTCATTTGCCTAGAACAAATCGTCTTCTTCGATAGTATTGGAAGAGCGTTGAAATTATGTCAATTGTATCTATGCCCTATCACACCTGTTGAAGTTTAATAGTAAAGAGGGATTTGGAAAAGCCAATAATCTAGTGTAGGAGGTGCCTGCAAGGACATTCAAAATTCAGAAAGCTATTCCCAGAGAAATAATTACTCCTCAAATTGCAGAAAAATGAAGAAAGAAACGAATTGAAGATGCATTCATTGTTACGTCTTCCTTTTCAGCCCATTCAGTTCCGCATGGTATCAAAGAGGAACATTGAAAGTCCCGGAACCAACAGAAGATATAATAGATGATGCATGTTATTTAATAAATGTTGCTCCATTCACAGAGAAACTACTACTATATACCGATACCAGAGTTTAGCAAAGGGTAATGAAATAATCGTGCTTAGAGGTTAATAAGACAAACTCTTTTGCAGAAGCCTGATAGCGGCTAGCAGGCTCGAAGCGACGCCAGTTTCGAGACACAGGCCGCACTATATCGGTGATGGATGGTTACCAGCCATTGATGGCGGCTTCGTCCTGGTGTTGTGTTCTGAAAGTGATTGACACCATGAACCACAAGAAAACTTCCTCGAAAGCCTATTTTTAAATATTAGTGAAAGCCTAGGCGTAGGTGGAAAACAGTTCACCAAGGTACAGAAATATTAATTGTAGTACCCACAAGCCAGGATAGAGCCATGCAGCTCATTGCCTGATTTCAGCCATGACTGGCTAAATTATGCGCGCTATTCACAAAGCGAGCAGGTACTCGGGCATTATGAATATCGCCACATTGAGTCTTTATAAACATGCATTCAGTGAGTAATTTGCGTCTTGCGGCATACATTCTCGACATATCACTTCGAAAATAGTCAGTGTTTTGGAGGTTCGTTATTTGCCCCAATGAGTGCAGTCTTCGCTTAAAGGTCCTAAGTGGAAGAACATAGAGAAAATCATTCTAAACAACAATTTCTGAGAAAGTGTAGCAAAGGTTTTGCTTATATGTAAACCAATTGTTGACATGCTTCATATGGTTGATGGTGACACTCCTTGCTTTGACATGCTTTATGAAAGAATGGACTGTTGTAAGGAAGTTATTCAAAAAACACTAAATAATGCAGAAGCAGAATATATGGAGATATGGGAGACAGTTGATTGTAGATGGAAAATGATGCACACACCTTTACATTCAACAACTTGCTTTTTGGAGCCTACGTTATTTTCTATTAATAGACAAGGTGACATTGAAATTATGGAAAGGCTTTTAGAATCCGTTGAAAAGTATGAATCAAATCAAAAAATTTCAGCACTAATTAAAAAACAATTATGGGAATACAAGAGAGGAGAAAGGGTTGTTTGGAATGACAGCAATTCCAAACAATCCTTCTCCTCTCTTGTATTACCAAAATTGTTTTTTGATTAGTGCTGAAATTGTTTGATTTGATTCATACTTCTCATCGGCTTCTAAAAGCCCTGCCATCATTTCAGTGTCACCTTGTCTATCAATAGAAAATAACTGTCTCCAAAAAGCAAGTTGCTGCATGTAAAGGTGTGTGCATCATTTTCAACCTGCAATCAACTATCTCTCATATCTCCATATATTTTGCTTCTGCATTATTTAGTGCTTTTTGAATAGCTTCCTTACAACGATCCATGCTTTCATAAAGCATGCCAAGGCAAGGAGTGTCACCATCAACCATACGAAGCACGCCAACAATTGGTTCACATATAAGCAAAACCTTTGCTGCACTTTCTCAGAAATTGCTATTTAGAATGATTTGCTCTATGTTCTTCCCCTTAGGATCTTTAGAAAGCATTGAATGTTCCCACTCATTGGAACAAATAACAAACCTCAAAGCTGCTTTTTCTTCAACCACTGTTTTCAAAGTGATATAAAATGAAGCAATTCTTGTTTCACAAGGCCTCAACAACTCCTTGGATGTATGCTACCTATAAAGACTCAATGTGAGACGATGATTCCATATGAAATTTGCAATTGCTCTCCCTCTATGAATAGCTTCATGTACCCATGGGAATTTAGCCAAGTCATGAAACAACAAATCGAGACAATGGGCTGCACATGGGCTCTAATATATTTGTGGGTACTTCTCTACAATCAGCTTCCCAACTCCCACACAATTTGCTGCACTATCAGTTACCACTTGAACCACATTTTCCACCCCTACTTCAAGAATGGCTTCCTCTAATATTTGAAAAATATACTCAAAAGTTTTTTTGTGGTTCATGGTGAATCACTTTCAAGAACACAAACAACACCATTAGGACAAGCCACATAAATATTAATCAATGACCTTTGACATATATTTGACCATCCATCACTTAATATAGTGCAACTTGTTGTCCTCCAAGAGGCTTTGACAGTAGCTAATTTCCCAATCACTCTATCTTTTGACCTTTGCAAAAGAGTTGTCTTGATATCCTCTAAACCTGGGGTTGTGTCCTTTGCCAAACTCTGCAATTTTGTGAACTGCATTATGAAAACGTGGATTTCTCGCAACATTGAATGGAATAGCATTTGTGTAAAACAAATTAGCTACTGCATCATCCACTTCGTGTTTCTCTACTGGTTTCCAAGCGCTTTTCAATGTTCCACTCTCTTTTGATACCCTCACTGGTTTGGATAGACTAGAAGAGAAAGACATAACAGATGTGAATCTAGATACATCTTCAATTCTCTACTTCTTTTGTGCCTTATTCATTTTTTCTACAATTGAAGTGGACTGCTCTTTCTCTAGAATAGATCTAAGTTTTGGAGTAACACCTGTACATGGAATAACACCTCCACCTGCACTCGCTGTAACACCAAGCAAGTGGTCCATAACCCTTGCTAAACTTCCAATAAGAGTATGCGGGCATAAATTACAATTGACATGAACACCATTGCGGGTCACATGCTTCCATGCCTCGGAAGTTGATCTGTTTGGAGCCATTAAATGAAAATCTGCATGTTTCAAAAGAAAAATAATATTTAGGATTTAAAATATTAATTGAATTTTATTTCACAAAACATTAAAACAAAATATATAAATTTTTATTTTTAACTCTAGAAAACCAAATAAAAAATACCAAATTCTATTTTAATAAATATAGTTACATAACAACAAAAAATTAATATATTATTATTTTTACTTATAAAACAAAATAAAAACACTAAACCCTATTTTTTAAAACATAAAAGAAAAATATATTAATTGTTTTTAACTTAAAATACAAAATATTATCAAATAAAATAAAACAATCATTAAAATTTATTTTAAAATACATTAATTTCTATTTAAAAAGCGTTAAAAATACAAAGTTTTACTAATATTTAAAAAAAAAAAAAACATTTACAGTTATTTAATATAATATAAATTTTGTTTATATATTATTTTGGACTATCCAGTAATTTAAATTTTGGATTATGAAATTTAATATAGATATAACAATTAACTCCCACTTGGACTCCTTAGCAAACAGACTCCCTTAGAGCTGATTATATGTCCAAGATATAACAATTTTGTCATGCCAAACTCACACTTGGATTCCTTAGCAAACAAAGACTTACTCCAAATGTTTCAAGTGCTCCTTCCATGATCTACTGAAAATGAGTATATCATCAAAGAAAATTAGAACAAACTTGCATAACTGCTTATCGAATACCCTATTCATGCATGACTGAAATGTAGCAGGTGCATTAGTCAATCCAAAAGGCATGACAAGGAACTCAAAATTACCAAAGTGACATCTGAATGTTGTTTTCTCTATATCCTCCTCTCTGACCCTAATCTAATGGTATCTAGACCTCAAGTCTATTTTAAAAAAAAATAGACTGCTCCATGTAGCTCATCAATGAGTTCATCTATCTGTGGAATGGAGTATCTGTCCTTAATAGTCTTCTTATTCAATCCCCTATAATCTATGCATATCACATATGTGCATAGTCCCATCCATCTTTTTCACCAATACAACAGAAGAAGCAAATGGACTCTTACTCTATCTAATATGCCCCATATCCAAAAGCTCCTTAATTGCTTTCTTTATCTCATCCTTGTGTTGTTTAGGATGCTTGTATGGTATGGTAGTAACAGGTTTAGCACCCTTTTCCAACTCGACCACATGCTCAATACCTCTATTAGGTGGCCTACCATGAGGTATACTACTAAAAGCCTTGCTTCGCTTAGATAGCAAAGCTTGAATCTTTGGATGATAAGAGTGCTTCTCCTCCTCTGTAACCGTGGGCATAACCACACACTTTGCTACCCACTTTACTTGATCATATCTAAATAACCTCTCCATACGTTTGAAAGATGTTGGCGTTTAAATTAGCACCTCTGGAGTGCTGATTGTAAACGTTTAGCTATTTCAAATGTTTTGCAACACTTCTTCGTTATTTAAAGAGGAGAAGTCCCTCTTTGCTGGGAGCAATGCATAAGGAAGGGAAATGTAAACTAAAGTTCCTATCTTTTTATGCTTCAGCGGCAGGACACAAGGGTGCACAAACACAATGCGCCGTAGCTAATCTTTTTCTCTGGTTTCTGCAGATCTCAACTACGACTAACCTAGCTTTTATCTATCCAATACCTTCAAGATAAACAGAGCATGAGGGTAAAGGAGCGGGAATGGGTTGGTTGGATCACCTGAATTCGCTGTCTCCTGAGAATATGATTGAGGCTCTGAACTCTCAAGTATATACCAAGATAAGGTTGGTACAAGCAAACACTCTATACGGTAAACTAGATTTGAGACCTACCAAGGAGGAGGGACTCCTATCCGAGGTATGGGCTAGGAAATAGTTTACGAGAAACAACAAATTTACGATGCCTTGGCCAGTGAGCTTGCTAAGGAGGAGGGGCTCCTATCCGAAGTATAGCTTGGATGTCAACACATTAAACAACAACAAACGATAACTTGTCAATCACAAATGTCCAAGGAGGAGGGACTCCTATCCGAGGAGGGAAATGAAACAATGAGCTATTAAACACAAGACGTGGACACAACTCAAAAAGATTGACCAAAATGCAAGCGCCTTCTGATATTCTCCTTCAAAGCTTCATCAATGAATTACAAAGGTTGGGAAAGGAAAGGCACGAAATCATGCACAATTACAATCGTCCAACGGACTCTCATCCAAGAGTGAACAAATATCCGCTTTCAAAGCTGTTGGCAACAATGGCGCAGCAATTTTGCATAGCAAGTAAAAGTTAAACAAATAATGAGCCCAAGGCTCTTATTTATAGAACTCAAAGGAGTGGGCAACCCCAAAATCTCCTTAAGTTAACAATGAGTTCTTGCCAATCAATTAGCAATATTTATTCCTAAAAGGGGGGAACAAGCAGTTAACTGGAAAACTACTTCAGTTAACTGAAAGTCAACAAAGAGTCAATCGAAACTACTTAGTTGACTCTACAAACTAAAGGTGAACTTTAATATCCCTTCCAAAATAGACATCCACATTTAGTGAGATCTAAGATCCACAAATCATGGAAGCTGATTGTGACATCTCAATTCCAAGGGATTCGACAATGCATGATTTAAGGAAAGTGGAGTTAAACTTCTGAAAGAAGCATTAAGTTATCCCAACTACATTTAATATCATCTTGGAGTTGACTTGGGCAGCTATCAAGTCAAACTCAAGTCTCATAAATGCCACTTGGAGGGCCTGTCTCCTTCTTTGGTGCACTTATAGTTCGCTATTAATCGCCAGCTAGTTCTATCCATTGATTGACTTCATCAGCCTTCGCTGGGGAGCACGCTCAGAATGATGACGCGGGTGCATGACTCACCCGCTGTGAGCTGATTCGGGCAAATACACCGAGATGTCAGCTTCAAACTTGGTTGATAAAGCTGCTACCTTAGCCTTGCAACCCTTTGACTAATCAAGAAAGGCATCATGGATGCATTATCCTTGAACCGGGTCGATAGTGACCAACTGACGTATTTCTCCTCACACTGATATTCCATGCAAGGGAAAGATATTAACAACATTCTTGCGAAGTTGATAATAGTGGCGACCACCCGTCTATAATCAATCAACTCCACTGAATGGGCGTCATAGGCTTTCACCTTGTACGCCAATTGTTCCTTCCAAGCAAAGAGATGTTGCTTGTTTTCCTCAGAGTATACTGATTGATATGCCAATTGCAAATCTGCAATTGTGCTTTCGTCTTCAAGCCTCTTTTCTGCAATCCTTTGTTCTGACTGCTGGATCTCTGCACGAAGTCCATGTGCTCTATCCCATAACTGGTATAGGTTTGCCAGTATACATCTACCCTTGAGAACAAACTCTTCCACTTGATCTCTCAAGTGTTTACTGAATGTTAACAATTGTCGATGATTTTGTTCGGCGGGGAGATCTAGTAGTCCTGTTGGTAGGGCTGAGATGTTTGGTGTGCCATGTATCAAGCTGGTTATGTATGACCTCAGTTTCTAATTTTCAGCCTTTAAGGCTGCCTTTTCTTTACCATCCTTAGCCATTCTTTCTTGTGCGCTCACCAAAGCTATTCCGAGAAGGTCTGCCTCCACCTATCGTGTAGTCTTCCCGAGGTTAAGTTGAGACAAAGTGTAATCTTCTACTTGAACCTCGTGTATGCTTTTCTCTACTGGTGGAGCGGCAGTCTCTATGATGATCTCACACTCTGCATTCCTTTCTATGTGAATTTGCTTCTTTAACTTCTTCGCCGACGTGTCTTGTGGGACGTGGTCGAATTCGGTAAAGTCAAGTTCATACAAGGGTTTTTCCCTCTTTCTTCCTAGGAAGCCTTCAAGCCAAATAGAATCTCGGCGAACTTCGCTAGGAGGGACGTGAGACCCTTGAATGCTAGATGTGTGAGACTGTGCTGGAGCAATGTCTCTCGGTGGCGAATCCAAGTCGATGAGGACTTGTGTCTGCTGTGATACTAGTGATATTGGTGGCTCTACTTCCATAACAGGCACCGTTTCTGCTGCTGCTTCTACTATTGTTGCCTTTGCCATTGGCTCAGCCACTGGTTCTTCAACAACTACTGTTGCTGGTTCCTCCGTGATATCTTCTGCTGAATTAGGGGTAGTGTTGATGTGTTTTTTGTGACCGCACCAACGCAGAATAAAGTCGCCAACGGCTACCCTACTCTCTCTTGATCAAAGTATTCTGCATGCTAAGATTTGCAAGAAAGTTCATGCGTTCAACTCCAAGGTTCTTTCAGCGCGAATAGGCTCATTTGGCTCGATGTGATTTGCTGGTATTTCAAGGGGGACTTACGGAATTGTTCAGCAGTAGAGGAAGGGAATTCAAATGCTCAAAAGATTTGTTTATGAAGCGCAGGTTTCCTATTCTAATCAGAAAGTGCTGAATTTAAATGGGTTGCAGGGTTTAGAGATTCTAAATCTATTCTAAGTGTGACATATGGAACTCAATTTCACCAAACTTCAACCAGGCTCCGCTTTGCCTCGCTTCGGACAGCCTCCACGGAGTCGGTGCAATCTTCAGGGGAGATGACTAAAGATGTTCAAACCACCATTTGACATGAAGATACCATCACAACGACGCATACCACCATTCAAACTGTGATTGAAGTTAGGCCCAAACGTTTCCAGTTGACCACACAAGGCGCATTCACCATCAGCAAATACACTAGTGGTATGGATAGACAAAGTTGCCTAGATCAAACACCACATTCCACAGCTAACATCTACTTGCATGGAATGAAAATTATACTACTTTGAACTATTTTACGCTACCATTTGAATCGGAAGGATGAAGAAACCTTGCTAGCTACTCACAACAAAGATGAGATTCACCATCAATGAAAAACTCTTTTATTGAGAGAGTGTTCACAACAATTTCTTACAAAGTTTTCAAAGGGAAAACTTTCCCTCTTCTTCAAACTACACTATCAATCTATACTAAGTTACTCTAAGCTGTCACCTAGCTGTCTCTCTATTCTATGTCTATAAGCTGTTTCTAATTTCTAATTTCTAATGAGATACAAATGGGGACTCCCCTTTATATAGTTAGCCCAAGTCCATGGACTGACTCCAGTCCACAGTGGTGGATGGCCCTAGATGGTGCCACCTCAGCCCCTAAGCAAGATTAGCCCTAAAGGCATACAAGAGAATTGGGGTAATAAATGAAACCATAATGTCATCATCCTTCTGAGAGAAAATTCCATCTTTAAGCGTTCTACTTGTTCTCAATCTTCCGCATTGCGATTACGTTGATGCTTGGAGGGTAAAGAGTCTCTAGATAAGCCTCCTCGGATAATAAAATTTGATAGAATCTTGAGTTCAAGCATGTGATCTTCTTCTTGACGTTGTTCTTTCAACCTTGTGAACATTTTCATCTTTGTCCTTGAGCCCCAAAACTTGGCCATTTTTTGTAACAAAACTTTCTTCCTTCGAGGTTGAAATGTAGTCTAAGTCATCACCGCTTGGTCTCGACGTTCCTCCTGCAAAACAAGCAAGGAGAAGGGTATCGGAACACTTCATAATATAAATTCACTTTACTTACCTGATTCTCACGCTCTAAATTCCAAGTGCTCATCGCCTCCACTAGCCAACTTTTGCCTTCTTCATGATTCTTCATGCCTTAGCCAAATTTTCAAACCATCTTCCTCAAGGGCGTATCATTTTTGAGAAATTCATTTCATTAGCTGGGTTATTGACGATTTTATTCATCTCCGGCTCAAGAAGATTGTCTTCATGAAGAATTTGAGCAAATTCACCTAGGCAGTTCCTTACAAATTCATCGTCTGGAGGATTTCACCTTGAAAACACATTTTCTTCACATTTGCCTTAGAAAATTTTAAAATTTCCCTTAGGAAAATTCATCAACCTGGTGCCCATTTGAAATCTTTATCACAGAATCCTCGACAAGCTGTGGAAGACCTTAAAATCCATTCCTCATCGATAATCTTTAATACCCAGAAGAAACTTTCCTTCAGAACACGTCAAACTCATGGGTGCACAACGAACGGGTTCATTTAATTTTCTTAAATTTTGCACCTTGGAAAAAAATAATTTTTAAAACAAATTTAGCCCATTTCTTCATCCCCATGAGAATTTTTTCTTGCTCCGACTCGAAATTTTTTATCAACCCTGTGAAGCTGGCATTCACTGACTTCATCTCTGGCAATTCACTCGTGCTTGAAAAAGAAAAATTCATCACCTTGAGCTCTAGGCGTATTTTCTAAGGAAGAAAATACTTTGCCTTAGAGAAAAAATTTAAATCATCTTGAAAATCTTGCCTTAGAAAATTTTATTTCACTTAGAAAAATCTTCCTACAAGCACATCATACTTAACATATTTTACTTCCATCATCTTCCACGCCTTAGGAAAATTTTATTATTTTGCAACTCCAACGCCTTATATACTTTAGGTGCATATCACATGTGGAGAGAAAACTTTACATCCACGCCTAGCATTATTCATTCTACCATATTGGCATTTTCAACGCCTTGTATTTTATTTCACCACCTGAACACCTTGGGCGCACTTCAACTTGAAGGTGAATATTAAAACTTTCACCACGCCTAGCATATTTAAATTTCTCCTCTTTGTGTCTTGGGCGCACATTACCCTTGTTAGAAGACTTCATTTCCAACGCCTAGGCAACATTAGTTTTCACCACCTTGCAATATTTCCTCATCAACTTGTTTTCACCACGACTTGTATTTTATTCACCCTTTACCCACTTCAACTTGGGCACATATTAGCATGTGTGGAGGATTAATGTTTACCACGCCTAGCATGTGACTCTTCAACTTCTTCATTTTTGTCTCCGCATGCCCTCTTTTGGGCGCATTTGATGCCTCTAGGAGGATGAATTTCATACTTAGAAAAATTTCATGCATGTTATGCTTGGAGATGGGCGCATTTTACTATGTGAGGTGGATGAAGCCTTTGACCCTTTGACTTTCTTGTTAACTCCTCCTTGTTGAGCTTGGGCGCATTTCAGCATATGAGGAGGATAAGCATGTTGACGCCTTGACTTGTCCTTTTCAAACTTATTCTACCATGCAGCTTGGGCGTATTTGGCATGTAGTGGAGGATGGGCGCAAATTTGAGGTGGTGGAGGATGAAATACATTGACCTCTTTGACTTCCTTTATGAACTTGGGTGCATTCTCTACATGGTGAGGGATGAGTTTGACACTTAGAAACTTTTTAGCATCTTGCTTTCAAGGTGGGCGCATTTAGCCTATGCTGAAGGATGAAACATTTTGACTTCTTTGACTTTCTCTCAAGATGGGCGCATTTTACCATAGGAGGAGGACATGGCTTGATACTTAGAAAATTTTCATGCTTGGCTCTTGCAGCTGGGCGCATTTTGCCATGTGAGGTGGATGAGAGTTATACTTAGCCACTTTTCTTGCCCTTGCCTTAGATTTTCTTCTTGGGCGTATTTGGCATAGGGAGGTGGATGAAATTTTAACTTAGAATATTTTCTTCACATTCCCAAGGCAAGTTGGGCGCATATGGAGGCATGAGCAGGATATCTTCACCACTTAGAAAATTTTCAATCACGCTTGTGAGGAGGGCGCATTTTGGGGTAGCTGCAGGACGAAGCTCCAGACTTAGTCACTTTTCTTCGTTTTCGCCAGCTTCTCTGTGCCCTGCTATTTATAGTAAGTCCTTCGATTCTTGCATCTCTGAAGCTCAGAATGATTTGAAATTTTGAACACTGCATCCTCATGGCCTTGTTACCCTGTTGACACAGCTATTTTTAGTCGGCATGCTATTTTTAGCCCATTTCTGAAGGTGATTTTCTATAAATAGTAACTGCTTGCTTCTGATAGCTCCACAGTTCCAATTAACTTGAAATTTGAATGAAGTGCTCCTCACCACGTGACCTGTCTGTTGACATTAGCGCATGCACCTGACTTGCTATTTTTAGCCAGTTTCCAAATTGACTTACTATAAATAGTAAGTGCTCTGTTTGACTTGAAATTTTACCAGCAGATAGCCTGAAGGATGCTGATCGCGGTGGTTTACACCGATTTTCGAAAATTCTGACTTCTTGCCCCTCTTTTCAGGCTTTGAAGTTGGAAACCCTAATTTGCTCTACATGCGTATCAAAAGATCTCTGTTTGCTCTCGTTTCTGTGGCATCGCGATCAACTCATGATTCTGAATTGCTGGGAAGCGGCTGCCAGGACACACCTGGTAAAAATAGTAAGTTCCTTACTGAGTGGTTATCTTCATTTGCATGTCACACCACTGCGAAGCTCTTGAAAAACCCACAAGGAATCATCTGACATGCAAAAGAAACCCTAACATGCAAACCCTAAAAATAGCCCCGGAAGACTAAATTCTGAAAGTTGTCATCTCTTTTGCATGTTATACCGCTACCGAAGGTTTCGAAAAACCCAGAAGGAATATGCCGACATGCAAAGAAAAACTCTGCATCTAAACCCTGAAATTTGCTCGAAGTACGCTAAAAATAGAAAGTTGTCGGTTTCGGCTCAAATTTTGCCGCGCGAGTAACTTGATGTGCTCTGAATGCATTGTGATTGTCGAATTTCAAAAATGCTGACGGATTGCTTTTAATTGCACACTTACTAAAAATAGTAAGTACAATTCAATGAAAATTTGTTGAGAGCACTGCTGGAAGCACGACAACAATGTTAAGCTCTGTTTTCAATTTATTCACTTCGTTCGACTTGATTGATCAGAAGGATGGAAACTCTAATTTTACTTTGCCAAATTTCCTTTGTTTAAGCTCAAAGGCGGGAATGTCCCCAAAAGGATGGAAACGGCGAGAAAGAGACAACAACAAAACAAACCAAAAGCAAAGGCCAAAATTAGGGGTCCCCATTTGCAATGGGGAAATGTAAAACGGCGTCACAACAGTAGCAGTCTCTACTCTTTGTTTTGGGGCAGCAATACCCGTGATTATTTCAGGACTATGTGTGGCTTTCTCCACTGGTGTCCTCTGTGTTCTAGGCTTTGACATCCTCATCCCTCGGGGAGGATTGCACCATTGCTTTTGCTAGGTTTCCTTCTTGAAGTGGAAGGTGGTGTAGACTGAACCTGTGGCGGCTCTGTTCTGTGAGGTATCACCTTCCTTGATTTCTTGCTGTCGAGATAGAGTTGGCTATTTCTAACCACTCTACTCGTTCTTTCTTCTATGGATGTGTCTTCTTTGGCATACCAATCCACTCTCGGGAGCGGTTGGGAGTCAACTGAATCTGCAAAGAATGAGGGGAGAATGACTTCTCCTTCATCATTGGGCAGGCCCTCAATGTCTGTTGACATAAAATCAGCAATTTGTGGGAGTCTGAATCTGCTGTAGTTCCTTCTTCGCACTTCATATTCGTCTTTACAATTTACCCAATAATCTTCCATCGAAGACTTATGTGACGAGTGTTGCTCGAGGTGTGCTGCATAGAGTCCTCTGGGATCATAGGATCTTCTATCAATGAGATACTTGAGGTTAAACCTCGCTGTTTCTTGACTCATCATCTTAGCATCTGCCGCGAATCCACATCTATATAGTCCCATTTCAATGGGAAAGTTAACAGCTGTCTTCCTCTTCAAGCGCAAGTAGACATGAACCTCGTACAACTATCTCAGGAATTCCATGAAGACTACCCTATCTGAAGGGTATCTTGGTAGCATGGCGGGGTGGCCAATGTAGCCATACATGCGTATGTAGGAGAATGTAGGAAATTGGATGAACCAATCTGCCCAATCCGCCATTGCCTCTCTGGCTGTCTGTGAAATACGCACGTGCATCTCATGGTTAAGCTCACGTACTGTGTGCATAGTGAAGAGATCACTTGTTTTCTTGAAGTGTCTTTCCTCTTGAGTAAACTCAAGACGTGTGAAATGTTCGTGAACCTTCTGCACACCTAAGGTTCCCACATTGTTCAATAACCTGAATTCACCTTGAAAGGCTATCAAGTATACCAGGTAAGAGCACATGTGGAACCTATGAGCTTCCAGATACCCAGTGATTTGTCGGTGGAGTGTGTCACTAATCAAAGTGGCCCAGTCGTAATATTCCCTTCTGCCAATGATTTTAGCAATGACATAGTACATCCATGGCTGGAATTGGCGACCATCTTCTTCTCCAGTGATTCTATTGAGTAGAGTGATTAACACTGCGTACTCATCTTTTCATTCTCCTCGTCCCAATGGCTTAGGCAAGCTTGCCTTTGTCACTTTTAACCATTTTTCAGCCATTACCTTTTGACATTTGTCCTTAGCTGTCTCAAATGCCTTCTCACATTCTGTCACTGATATGACTTTGCTGTTAGGACATGATGGAATATCAAAACACCTTTCGATATCCTGAGGCTTTAGACTACAAACAATTCTTCCATCCGCTGCTCTAATTTCTCTGGTGGTAGGGTTGTAATGCTTGATACAAGCGATTACAAGCTCTACGCTTTGTAGTGTGATGGGAATTGATGCGGCCTGCAGCAACCCGGATTCTTCAATATTCTGCAATGTGATTTTATTCATGCCTTCTAGCTGCTCCAAATCAACCACTGGATTTACTTGGTGTAAATTTGTGTCAACTGTTTTCAAGTAATCATGGAGTAAGACCGTCTTGGTCTCGTATTGTACCTGGGAGTACTGCATCTTGAAAAACTTAAAGATTGATGTAAGCTTGACCTTGTTCAGATGATTTTCGGAAACCCTTGAAAATAGCGCCTCGCCGAGAAGTATTTTTCCGGAAAAAATTTGGCACATGGGTTTTGTTCGTGCTTCAATTGAACAAACCCAGTTCCTCAGAATTTGGATTCTGAAACTTTTTGGAAAAACCCCAAAATAGGGGCAACAAGTTTGCTGATTTTGGAAAATTTGTTGAGATGGGTTTCTCTGGAAAATAATGCTGAATCTACCCAGTTGATCTGATCTGATGTAGCCTGTTGCTTTTTCTGTCAAATGCAAGAAAACCTAAAACCAGAAGAGAGGAAGTAGACAGAAGATGGATTGGAAGTTTTATCTGATTTTCTGAAAAAATCTATCTCTGGATCCAATCCTCAAAATAGCAATCCCTTTCTGCTTTAGATCTGCAAGAAAAATTGAAGAACGGATGAAAACCTTGTTCAGATCTATCAATGGCGTCCTTGAGAGCTTGTGGCTGATCTTTATCTTTTATCCTACAATGAAATAATGAAATGGGACGCCTTCACCTTGAATATATATGTTTAAGCCTTAGATCCACAGGTTTGGGGACCTAACTCAAGCTCAAAAAGTGATTTTGGCTTGATCTAAAGTTAAAAAGGTGATTTCCACTGATCGTGGAGCCTTTTAGCCAATTTTAACTCAAAAACTCTTGACTTTAGTCAACAAATTGACCCTTGACTTCTTTTAGGCGTCCCTTTTGGTTTCTTGCAAGTTTTTAAATATTTTCTCTCCTGAAAGCCCTCTGTTTGATCTTGAATCTAGCGTTACCTGTTGATCCTGAGATGTTGTGGACACATTCACTGCGGAGCTGGATCCAAATTGAAGAGAAGTGCCTGGGAGACATGATGATGAAAAGCTGAGTTTAGGGCTTCAAAAGAATGGGCGCCTTTTGAGAGAAAAGGCGCTTTTGCTAATGCCTTGGTGAATTTTCAAACTTCGTTCTCCAGCCTTTTGAAATGACCTCTCGTGCTTTGATCTGGATTTCTCGTTGATCGGAGAGTCAGATGATTCCGCTTGATGTCTCATCAGGTACCCAGCTCTGTTCTGTCAAAAATGACTTGACTTCAGAAAACTTGGATCTCAATTTAGGGTTCCTTTATTCAAGGGCGCCCCTCCTTGAAAAGGGCGCTTTTACCTTTTGGCTTGATCATCTTTGTCTGAAAAGTTGCCTACTTTGATCTGGATTATCCGTTGAATGCTCTATCAGATGTTGGTGTTTGCAGTTGCGTTTCTGAGATCTATTTGGGCTGAGAAGGTTATCCTGGGAAGCCTTTAGTCATTTATCAGCATCCGGAGGTCAAGAAAGAAGGGCGCCTTTCTTTTGGAAAGGCGCTTTTTTTCTTAGAACTTCGCCGTTAACTGTGGTTTCCTGATATTTCCTCAACTGCCTCTTTTTGCTTTGTCAGCAGTTGCTTGTGATCTGTCCTTCAGATGATTAATCTGTTTGTTTCACTGTCGCGCCAGCAGGAAAATGTCAAGAATGAATGCCTTGGATGATCTGGGTGACTTCATTTGACTTTAAAAGATCATGGGCGCCCCTGCTTGGAAAAGGCGCCTTTTCAACATGTGAACAATCTCTCCTTCGTAACATTTCCAGAGAGTCAAATTTTGACCTTTTTCACTTTCAGGAATCTCCTTCATCAAACAGCATCATTTTGAACTTTTTCTGCCATGGTTGTGTCGTTGAAGCTTTTGAAGCCTAGCTTTCAGCACCTGGTACTGGCCAATCTGCCATTAATGGCTGTGGAGCTCCTAACTTTGTTCCTGAAAAATAGAAATAGATCCACCAGAGTAAAACATGTCTTTTGATGATTCTGACTTGACCAATGTGATCGTGAAGCCTTTTAATCCTATCAAAATCATTTTCAATCATTTCTGGGAAGGTCCTATTTTCGGGGGTTTCCCTGAAAATAGGGGCGAGAAACCCTAATTTTCAAATTTTCAGAATTTTGCCCATCTGTTCTTTGACAAAAACCCACCAAGATTCTATGATTGGTTTGACCTAAAACTGACTTAACATGGCATTTTAACAAGATTTAGCTCAATTTATACAGAATGCCAAAAAATTAATTTTGGGTACAACAAAAGACACAACCTATGACCCTCGATTAGATATACCCCACTATGGGAAAATTAAGTGTAATCTCACCACAAGAATGTAACCATTGTATACCCAACACAACATTCGTGTCTCCAATTCTAATCACATAGAAGTCATCCTTGACTTCGTAGTTTCCCAAGTGTAAGCTCAACTAGGAAATCATCCTAGTGCAAGTGATAGTAAATCCATCTGCAACCATCACTCTGAAACCATCTAAATATTGTGTCTGAAGTTCCTTGCGTGCTACAAGTCCCTCATCTATGAAATTATGTGTAGCACCCAAATCTATCAATGCAACCAATTGCTATCTATTCAACACTCTGATACGTAGGGACTCATTCTTTTGGAAACTATAAAGTTGGGCAAGCTTCCCATCTCTTGCCTCCTTTTCAAACTCTTCAGAAGACTCTTCTTCTCCATTGTCTTCTAAATCAAATTTCTGGTCTGATTTTTCCTATGAAGTTTCTTCTGCAGAATAGCATTCTATCTTGTGTAGTTTCCCTTTTGTTGCACATTTATGACCCTGATTCTAAGGTTCTTTGCATGAGAAGCATAAATTCTTTTTTCTCAAGTCATTTAAGGTATCACCATCTAGTCTTGTGACTGATTTTTTGGGCTGATTGGTGTCTTTTGTGAAATGTTTTTTGTCCTTTTTATGTGGGAATGATTTGGACTGAAATTTTGATTTAGGGGCAGCCCACTCTATACTCCTTGCTTTTTTCATTTCTTCTTGTAAGGATGGAGGGTCAAATGTCTTAATCCACCCCTTAAGTGGCTCTATGAGTCCCTCACTAAATAAGGATACCAATCTTCTCTTTGTAATCCCTAAAACCATAACTAAAAGCATCTGAAAATCTGCTATATATGCCTCCACTATACCATATTGCTTCAACTATGCCAACTCTTTAAAGTGCAACTCAGGATTTTTTTTGTCAAATCTCTCAATGAGTTTAGTAGTAAACTCATCATATGAAATAATAGATTTGTGACTCAAGGTGATAAGGCCATGGTACCACCACTCATGAGCTACTCCATCAAGGTGTAAAGTGGCAAACTTAATTGCCTCATCCTCAATTACTTAGAAAGAATTGTACCACCACTCATGAGCTACTCCATCAAGGTGTAGGATATGATGAAAGATTGTTCGAATGGCGAAAGATATAAGCTTCAATTACTTAGAATGATTCACAACCCAACTCCATGAAAGATAGCGAGCTCCAGGAAAGAAGAGACAAGAACTTGCAGAGATGAAGAATGAATGGATGTTGGTTGATAGCCAACTTTCCCTCCCAAAAAAAAAACAAAACCCGAAAGAAGAAGAATGATTTCCAATGCCCAGCCGAGACTTTTATCATCGAGCCCCGACTCTCACCTTCATCTTGGATGTTAGAAAGGAGTACGACAAGGTGGTGATGATCTACCACCATTTCCATCGGTGCCACAAAAACAATTTAAATATATATTATTTGAATTAAAAATACTCCATCGGCTTAAAGTTGTTTTCCCTAATTAAATATAATAAGACTTTAATTTTTTTAATGAATTAAGATGAAATATGAAATGAGCTTAACTTAATAGATTATTTACTTAATTAAAGATATTTGGCCAAGGTAACGATTATTCTGCACCATCATTTCCATCTCATGACAAGACGATGATTTGATCCTCTGTTAACTATCACCTCTCCTTGATGACATCTCCTTTTTCTGTCACGGCATTGTCAGTCTTGCATCCACTGACAGGTATTATGGTTAGATTGTTCACAACGGCTTTATAAATATGCATTTAAATATAATCTCATAACCACAACCAATTTCACGTGAACAGGAAATTCACTTGCAATTAAAAGATCATTTTCAGTTCACTTACGATAATAAAACAAATAAAATATTCTCAAATTTTCACTTTCACATGAAAGACAGTTACTTGCAACTAACATTGCATTCAAAATATGTAATCAAGTACTTAGTCTCAATATAAGGGATGTAATATACTCCTCCCCTTAAGAATCATCGTCTTCGATGATTGTTTATTCTGAATTTATTCAAAACATAAACATAATCATAAACTTAAATATAATGATTCAATTGTTTAACAAAAGATAAGGAAATTTCTGAAGGATTTCTTCATAATCCTCCCAAGTAGCATTTTCTTCAGAGTACTGGTCCCACTGGACCTTGCATTGCATAACCTCTCGGTTACGTAAGCGTATCCTGCGCACCTTGAGCACTCTAAGTAGCTTGACTATGATCACCCCTGGATCCCACACTTGCAAGGAATTCTAGTCAATCTATTGATCAAAACCTATATAATATTTCTTAAGATAGGAAACATGAAATGCATTATGTAATTTGGCGAGGGCTGGTGGTAGAGCAATTCTGTAAGCTACTAGGTTAATAACTTCCAGGACTTCAAACGGTCCAACATATCTTGGAGCCAACTTCAAGGCTTTTCTAAATTTATGTGAACTTTTATGAGGTTTTACCCTTAAGAGAACTTTATCCCCAACTGGAAACTATCTAGGAGTTCTTTTTGCATCCGTGTAGCTCTTCTGCCAATCATTGGCTTCTTTTAACCTCTGCTTGATCAACTTGACCTGTTCTTCCATTTCTAAGAGCATTTCAAGACCAAGGACAATTCTATCCTCCATTTTATCCCAACTGATTGGTGTTCTACATTTTCTGCCATATAAGGCTTCAAATGGTGCCATCTTGATAGCTAACTGATAGGAGTTATTATAGGCGAACTCTACTAATGGTAAATATTCCCCCCATCTATATTGCTGATCCATGCAATACATTCTGAGTAAATCTTCCAAAATCTGATTCATCCTTTTCATTTGTCCATCGATTTCGGGATGATAAGATGTGCTAATATTCAACTGAGTTCCCAAAGCAGAGAATAGGGTTTTCTAAAATCTGGATGTCATTCTAGCATCCTGGACAAAGATAATCTTCTTCGGTACTTCGTGTAAATGAAAATTTTCCTTTACAAATTTCCGAGCAATTACTGAAGCACCATCTATCAAATTCCCTGGTATAAAATGTGTTGTCTTGGTGAGTTTGTCCACCACTACCAGTATTGCATTGTTCTTGTTCTTGGTCATTAGTAATCCTTGTATGAAATCCATACTAATAACTTGCCATTTCCATTTGGGTACACTGTGAGGTTGTAATAACCCTGTTGGATGCTGGTGCTCTACCTTAACCTTTTGACATTCAAAACATCTTGCAACAAATCTGGCTACATCCTTTTTCATTCCTCTCCAAAAATACAGGGGTTTGACATCTGCCAACATTTTCGTTACTCCATGATGTCTTTGCATGTCTGGATATTCCTTCTGGGTTTTTCGAGACCTTCGCGATGACGTAACATGCAAGACGAGATGATCACTTTCAGGATTCAGCCTTCCGAGGCTATTTTTAGGGTTTGCATGTTTGAGGTTTTCTATGTCGTGTGATTCCCATGGGTTTTCCCGAGAGCTTCATGATGGTGTGATATGCAAACGAGGATCACCTCAAGAAGGAACTTGTTATTTAGTGTGTATGTCCCTCATACCACCAGCTAGCCTTGGATTACGAGTCATCGTTTAAGGTTGCTTAAACGAGAACAACAGATACTATTTGATACGATGCAACAAATTAGGTCTCCAATTTTGAGCCCAAAAATAGGCATCAAAAGTCAAAATCTTCGAAAACCGATGTAAACCATCGCGATCAGCGTTCTTCAGGCTGTCTGCTGGTGAAATTTCAGGTCAAACGGAACACTTACTATTTATAGTAAGTCGAATTGGAAACGTGCTAAAAATAGTAACCGCCAGACAAGCTGCTGTCACCAACAGTCACGGTGAGGAGCCTCATCTAAATTCTCCCTCAACTCGACGTGAGTCAGAGTTTATCAAAAACATGAGCTTACTATTTATAGTAAGCCACCTTCAAAAACAGGCTATAAATAGCAGGGTGATTGAAAATGGCAGTGTCGACAGGACAACAGAGCTATGAGGATGCTACGTTCAAAATTTCAAGTTGAACCAATCTTCAGAAGTGCAAAAATGAGAAGGTTTACTATAAATAGCAGGGTATGAGAAGCTGGCAAGGACGAGAAAAAATGGCTAAGTCTGGAACTTCATCCAGTTGCTATGGCAAAATGCGCCCAGCTCAAAGAGGCATCAAGAAAAATATTCCAGGTCACTGTTCATCCTCCTAGAGGCCTCAAATGCGCCCATCTTGAGAGAAGGTCAAACAAGTCAAAGAATTTTATCCTCCTCCCATGCTAAAATGCGCCCAAGGAAGAGTTGGTGCAAGGTATTTGAAAAATTTTCTAAGTATGAGTTCTCATCCACCTCCACTGGCAAAATGCGCCCAAGGAGTTAACAAGAAGAAAAGGTCAAGGAAAGTCAACGAATTTCATCCTCCTGCCATGCTAAAATGCGCCAAAGGAGAAGGAGGGAAGTTGTGAAAGTTTCTAAGTAAAATTCGTCCTTCTCCACACCTCAAATGCGCCCCATGCAAGCATAAGCTGGATAAAGTCAAACTAGTCAAATGTTTTCATCCTCCTCAAGGGCCAAAATGCGCCCAAATGCATGCAAGTGAAGACAAAAAATAGAAGCTGAAAAGTCACAAGGAAAGGCGTTAGAAAGTTATCCTCCTCCACATAAGAAATGCGCCCAAATAAGGGCAAGTAAAGACAAAAACAAGATGGGGAATATTCCAAGGTGGTCAAAGGCGTTAAAGACTTCATCCTCTTGTATATGCAAAATGCGCCCATCCTCCTCTATATCTCAAATGCGCCCAAAGTTGAGATGTGAAAGGTGAATAAAGGTAGTAAATAAGGTAAAAGGTGGGTGAAAATTCTCTTCTAGGCGTGGTGAGGTTGATAAGTATGCTAGGCGTGAATTCTAAATATCCTCTTCTAAATGCGCCAAGTACAAGATGATAGTGCTAATATGCTTGGCGTTGAAAATGCCAAGGTGGTGGATGTTGGAAAAGTTTTAAGGCGTGTAGAGTGTGAAGATAAAATGCTAGGCGCCTAAAGTTGAAAGGTGTTGGAGAATTTCCTAAGGCGTGATGAAGTGATATGCCAAGGGTGGTGGAAATAAAATGTTAAATGCTAGGCGCCTAAAGTTGAAAAGTGTTGAGAATTTTCCAAGGGCGTTGGAATTTCAAATAAAATTGCCTTGCAAGTATGGAGAAAAATGCAAAATGGTGAGTGAGGGGTAAAATGTGCCAGGCGCCTCTATAAAAAATTTTCTAAGTGAAGTTGATATTTTCTAAGGCAAAATTTTCGAAGGATTCAAAAAATTTCTAAGGCACAAAATATTTTCTTCCTTGGGAAAAACGCCTAAGTCTGGAGAGGTGGTGAAGTGTTAGAAATTTTTTCAAAGGTGATGAGTTGCCACAGGTGAAGTCAGTGACTGCCAGCTTCTCGAGGTTAATAAAATTTTCCAAGTCAGAGCAAAATTCTCAGAGGGGATCAAAGAACGAGAATAAATTTGATGAAAGAATAATTTTCTAAGGTTCAAAATTCAGGAAAATAAAATGAACCCGTTCGTTGGGTACCCATGGATTCGACGCGTTCTGGGGAAAATTTTCTTCTGGGTATCGAAGGTTGTCGATGAGGAGTTGATTTTAAAGCCTTCCATGCTTCGCTGCGGCCTTCAGGATGGATATTTTTGATGGGCGCCAGGTTGATGAATTTCCTAAGGGAGATGTGAAATTTTTTCTAAGGCAAATGTGAAGAAAATGTGTTTTCAAGGTGAAAATCCTTCGTGAAGATAGTTTCCTTGAGCCAGAGGTGAATAAAACCAAGGTTGTCAGAGCTCCAGCAGGTGAAATGAATTTCTTGAAGATGCAGTTGAAGTTGATACTGTCAAAGGGATGATACGCCTTTGAAGAAGATGGATCAAAATTTGGCTAAGGCATGAGGAATCATGAAGAAGGCAAAAGTTGGCTAGTGAAAACGATGAGCCCTTGAAGATCAAAGTGCTAGAATCAGGTGAGTAAGTTGAATTTATATTATGAAATGATCTGATCCCCTTCTCCTTGCTTGTTTTGTAGGAGGAACGCCGAGGCCAAACGATGATGACTTAGTGTGATAACTTGAAGTGGAAGCACGAGGAAGATGAGTTTCAATCTCGAAGGAGAAAAGTTGCAAGAAAATGACTAAGTGTTGGGACTTAGTATAACTCAAAGTGACGAAGATGAAGACCCTCAAGTGGAAGAAATCAAAGGACAACGCCAAGAAAGAAGATCGAGAACAGTGTGAACACGTCTACAAATGGAATCTTCTAGAAGGATGATGGTAGACATTATAGCGCATTTATTACCCCACTCTCCTTTGTGGCAGTTTTTAGGGCAAATATTGTTTAGGGCTGAGGTGGCACGATTCTGGCCACTCTATTGATTGTAACCCTAGCCGTCTTTTGGGACTTGGATAGCTATATAAAGGGGGAGTCCCCCTCATTTGTAACTCATTAGATAGTAGACAGTAGACATTGAGAGAGTATTAGCATTAGAATTAGATAGTGTAGCATTGTAGAGCATTTTTGCATAATTTGGAGAAGAGAGAAAGTTTTCCCTTTGAAAACTTTTGAAGAGATTGTTGTGTAACACATTTTATGATAATAGATCTTTTCATTGATGATGAAATTCGTCTTGTCATGAAATGCTAGCAAGGTTTCTTCTTCCTTTCGTATCCAAGTAGTTTAAATTCATGCAAGTAGCTTACTTTGATGTGTGGTGTTTCATTGAGATAGCTTCGCTTTACTCCATACCACTAGCGGCTTGTTGATGATAAGTTCGCCTTGTGTGGTCAACTGGACATTATCTTGAGTTTAACTTCGGTTGTGATTTATATGCTTATATGCGTCGTTCTGATGGTGTATGCATGTTAATTCATAATTTGAACATCTTTTGCTATTTCCCTTGAAGATTGCACCGATTTTGCTGAGGCTGTCCGACGGAGGCTAGGTGAAATCCGGTTGAAGTCTATTGAAACGAAGCTCCACATATCCTGCATTTAGAATAGAATGTTAGTTTCTTAGGCCCTAAACCCCCTTTTACTTTCCGCACATTTCCGATTAGTATTAGGAATCCCGTGCTCACCTGCCAAATCATTCGAATTACATGAAAACCCTTAGTCAGCTGTCTGCTGTCAACCGCCGAACAATTCTGTAAGTCCCCTTGAAATACCAGCAAATCACATCGAGCCAAACTGAGCCTATTCGCATTAAAGGAACCTTGGAGTTGAACGCACGAACTTTCTTGCAATCTTAGCGTGCGGAATACTTTGATCAAGAGAGAATAGGGAAGCCGTTGGCAACTTTATTCTGCGTTGGTGCGGTCACGAAAAACACATCAACAGAATTGGCGCTAGAAGGAGGGCTGAACGAGGAAAGAACACATTGTTCGGGTTGTCATTCATTTTATGCTTGCCTCTCCTCCTAGCACGTCAACAGAATTGGCGCTAGAAGGAGGGCGAGCTTTGAATTGTTCCAGAGGCTGAAAGGAACCAGTATGAGCTTTGAACTTCGAAATCAGAGATATGTTAGATCTCTCTTATATCGAAAAATCCAAAAAAAGTGAAAAGTTGAAAAATTCAAAAAAATCAGAAAAATGGAAAATCAAAAAGGGGATTTCTCAGTGGATGGGCATATTTCTTGCTCTCAAGACGGTATTGTGGACATTGCTCAGATTCATGAAAGATTGAATGCACAACTGTGGCCCGAGAATTTGTCTAAGTTTGCTTTGCCAGGAAGATGTCGAATTCATGAGACCTCCCAGCACGAAGAAATCAGTTGCTTGACATTCCTCTCAAGGATAGAGCTTGTTCTCCAAGAAAAAATTTTCTTTTGGGATGTTCCCAAGCCAGGAGTATTGGATGTAGAACCTGATGATTATAACCGTCCAGAAGTGGTGAATGAGGCTTTCGCAAGATTCATACTTAGGATCCAAGGTCAGTTGGAACTTGGCAATGATCCCTTGAAAGGTGTTTTGCTCCCTCGTTGGTGTCGAATTCACAATGCGCCTCATCCAGAGTTCACTTGCACAACATGTGAACTAGCCATCAACTTCGCCAGAAGTCGCCTCGGATTACCAGTGCTACCATATGGATTATTCAAAGACAAAAGATGGATTGAATATGCCACACAAACATTTTTAGCACCAAATGAAGAATGTACTTCGACATCATCCAACAACAAGGAGAATGAGTCACAACAAGAAGATGTGATCGAGCTTAGGGAGCAGGCAGATGAAGATTGTTCCTACATCATGTTAGAACAAGAGGATATTGGAACAAAGATCAAAGAAGCAATGGAATATATCCAAGGAAGAGAAAATACCCAAGGCAACTGTCAGCATATAGAAGTGAATGAAGGTACTAGGTTACGAGTTATTGAAGATCATCAAGAACCAAGAACGAAGGACTTAGCTCAAAGTACGGATGGTATGAGAAATTTTCAAGGTTCATTCACTCAAGGAGGAGGACATGAAGAAGGAAGCAATTCCAGTACACTTCAAGAAGGGACGCCCCTTGATGAAAAGGTCCAATCATGCATGAACAAGATAGAAGAGATGGTAAGAAGCTTAAGGCAAGATGATGTGTTTGACGATCAATGGGCTACCAAGATGGAGGCAAAATATGAAATGCATTTTGCATCAACACTTGATCCATTATTCACAGTCATGGAGGAGTTGCTTGATGAAATTGAAACAAATGAAATACTGCTTGATAAAGATATGGAAAGTGAAGAGCAATTCGGGTTGGGGCTTGAGCCATTGCTAGAGATCCAAAAGGAGCCAGCGCATGAGGTAACCCAAGTTTCCAAGTGCTTTTTCGAATTGATTTCCCGCCCCACTCCTCCCAGTTTGGATCATCTACACATTTTGAATGCAAGTGGTATGGTTCACCATCAACTTCGGCCTCCTGATGAAACCATGGATGACAGGCAAGAATTCATGCTAGTGAAATTAGTGCGAATAGGCTCAGTTTGGCTCGATGTGATTTGCTGGTATTTCAAGGGGACTTATGGAATTGTTCAGCAGCGGGGAAAGGAATTCAAATGCTCGAAAGATTTATCTATGAAGTGCGGGTTACCTTTTCTAATCAGAAAGTACTGAATTGAAATGGGGTAGGGTTTAGAGATTCTAATCTACTCTAAGGTGTGGGGTATGGAGCTCAACTTCAGCAAACTTCAACCGAACTTCGCTTTGCCTCGCATCGGACAGCTTCCACGGAGTCGGTGCAATCTTCAAGGGAGATGACTAAAGATGTTCAAACCACCACTTGACATGAAGATACCATCACAACGACGCATACCATCATTCAAACTATGATTGAAGTTAAGTGCATGATATTCCAGTTGACCACACAAGGCGCATTCACCATCAGCAAATACACTAGTGGTATGGATAGACGAAGTTGCTTAGATCAAGCACCACATTCCACAATTACTATCTACTTGCATGGAATGAAAATTACACTACTCCGAACTATTTTATGCTACCATTTGAATCGGAAGGACGAAGAAACCTTGCTAGCTATTCATGACAAGACGAATTCCATCATCAATGAAAAGATCTATTATCATGAAGAGTGTTACACAACAATTTCTTACAAAGTCTTCAAAGGGAAAACTTTCCCTCTTCTTCAAACTACACTATCAACCTATACTAAGCTACTCTAAGCTATCACCTAGTTGTCTCTCTACTCCGACTTCTACTCTAATTCTACTGTCTAATGATATTACAAATGAGGGGGACTCCCCCTTTATATAGCTAGCCAAGTCCCAAAAGACGGCTAGGGTTACAATTAATAGAGTGGCCAGAATCGTGCCACCTCAGCCCTAAACAAGATTTGCCCTAAAAACCGCCACAAAGGAGAGGGGTGATAAATGCGCCATAATGTCCACCATCATCCTTCTAGAAGATTCCATTAATAGATGCGTTCACATTATCCTTGATCCCCTTCTTGACTTTATTCTTCGACTTCGCTCGAGCTTCCATCCTTTCTTCATCTTGAGTTTTGAAAACATTTCATCTTTGTCACTTGAGCTAACACTTCGCCAATTTCTTGCAACTTTTCTTCCTTCGAGATTGAAACTCGTAACTTTATCTTCCTCCGAGGGTTGTAATATCATCGTGCTTCACCATTTCAAGTCATCAAGCTCTGGCTTCAACATTCCTCCTGCAAAACAAGCGAGGAGAAGAGTATTAGAACACTTCATAATGTAAATTCAACTTACTTACCGAGATTTTCGCGTTCATCGCCTCCACTAGCAAACTTTTGCCATCTTCATAATTCTTCATGCCTTAGCCAAATTCCATCATCCTTTGGACAATATCAACTTCAACTGCATCCTCAAGAAATTCATTTCACCCGCTGGAGCTCGACAACTTTGATTTTATCCACCTCTGGCTCAAGAAAACTATCTTCACGAAGACCTTGGGCAAATTCACCTAGGCGGTTTCTTTCAAATTCATCGTATGGAGAATTTCATCTTGAAAACACATTCTCCTCACACTTGCCTTAGAAAATTTTCAAATTTCCCTTAGGAAATTCATCAACCTGGTGCTCATTTAAAATCTTCATCCCAGAATCCTCGACAAGCTGTGGAAGACCTTAAAATCAACTCCTCATCGATAATCTTCGATACCCAGAAGAAAATTTCCTCCAGAATGCACCGAACCCATGGGTGCACAACAAACGGGTTCATTTTATTTTTCTGAATTTTGAACCTTAGAAAATTATTTCCCTGTGAAATTTAAATCCGTTTTTCACATCTGTGAATATCCTGTGTTGCTCTGACTTGGAAAATTTTTATCAATCCTGTGGAGCTGGCATTCACTGACTCCACCTCTGGCAACTCTGTTGTGCTTCAAGAAAAATTCCACCACCCCAGAGCTCTAGGCGTACTTTCTAAGGGAGAGAATATTTTGTGCCTTAGAAATTTTTAAAATTTTCTTGCACTTTGAAAATTTGCCTTAGAAAAAAAATTTATTTGCCTGCCAGTGAGAAAAGTATCAACTTCACTTAGAAAAATTTCGAGAGGACGTCTGGCACATTTTATTTCTTACTCACTTCATACTTGAAAGGCAATTTATTTGAAGTCCTAACGCCTAGGCAACATTTTAATTTTTTTGTTTGTCATTCAAAGTTTTAGGCGCATTTTATATCTGAAGGAAGATACTCATCTTGAAAATTCTTCATCACCTAGCAAGTTGTTTTACCTCACATTCTATTTCATCCCTCTAGGCGCATAACACTTGAAGAAGTGATTAAAAAAACTCACGCCTTACCACATACCACTTCACCACGCCTTGGAAAATTTTCTAACACTTTATAACTTCCATCACCCTTGGCGCCTACCACTTTGGAGAATAACGCCTATCATTTGTCCTTGTATTCACCATGCCTCAATCACATTTCACCTCATTCACTAGCTTCATTTACTTTTTACATCCCAACTTGGGCGCATTTAGAGGGGTGAGGAGGACAAAACTCTTTGACTTTGTTGACTTGCTTCTTTCCTGGGCGCATTTTGTATGATGTAGTGGATGAAGATTCCAACGCCACCTTGACTTCCTCATTTTTGTCTTTACTTGCCATGCTTTGGGCGCATTTCCACCTAGGAGGAGGATGGCACTCATACTTAGAATATTTTTCATGCTTGAACATCTTGAGTTGGGCGCATTTGCTACTTGATGAAGGATAAAAACTTTTGACTGCTTTGACCTCTTTGCCTTTTGGGCGCATTTCAGCCTAGCTGGTGGATGAAAACATTTTGACTTGTTGACTTTTCCTCTCCTTTTGGGCGCATTTCACCCTAGCTGCAGGATGGGCGCATTTTGGGGGGGGAGAAGGATATTTTCATGCCTTAGACAATTTTGCCATCAACTCTCTCAACTTGGGCACATTTTGCTGGGTAAGGTGGATGAAGTTTGTTGACTTCTTTGACCCTTTTGAGAGGTGGGCGCATTTAGCATAAGGAGGTGGATTTTACATTTAGAAAATTTTTGAATGCCTCCAGCTTGCATGTGGGCGCATTTTACCCCTGGTGAAGGATGAAATGCCTTAGAATTTTTTTTTTTTTACTTTACTCCACCAACTTTCGTGCCCCTGCTATTTATAGTAAATCCTCTGATTTTGCATCTCTGAGGCCCGAAATGACTTGAAATTTTGCGCACTGCATACTCATGGCTTCGTTCACCTGTTGAGACTGCCATTTTTAGGTGACTTGCTATTTTAGCCCGTTCCAGGGTGGTTTACTATAAATAGTAACCTCTCGTTTCGATAAAGCTCCATTGCTCAGATTGATTTGAAATTTTAATGGGGTGCTCCTCACCACACGTGATGACTGTTGGTGCGACAGCATGGACTTGATTTACTATTTTTAACCCAGTTTCCAAATTGACACTATAAATAGTAAGTGCTTTCGGATTTGGCTTAAAAATTTCACCCGGCAAATGTGCTTTGAAGGGTGTCGCGATTGGTTTACATGCGGTTTGAAAATTCTAACTTTTTAAGCCTATTTTTGAGCTCGAAGGCTGGAAACCCTAATTAAGCTCTGCATGTACTTTTAAAACAAACTCTGTTTGTCGCCGTTTCTCTCGACAACTTCGCGATCGGCTCGATGAATCTGGCGAAGCTATTTGGGAGGCGTTTACGGTACAGGACACACACCTTTAAAAATAGCAAAATTCCTTCTTGAGTGAGAACATCTGTTTGCGCCACTACCATGTGAAGCTCTCAAAACCCATCGAGGAATCACGGGCATGCAAAGAAACCACTGACATGCAAACCTAAAATGGCCTCAGGAGAATTTGAATCACGAGATTGTCATCGTCTTGCATGTTATATCATCATGAAGATCTCCGAAAACTCGGGAATATCGGACATGCAAAAGAAAATGCGCATCGAACCACGAAATTAGCCCCGGAAGCCGGACTGCTAAAAATAATAAGTAGTCCGTTTTCGCTCAAATTTTGCACGCGAGCAGCCTGATGTGCTCTGAATGCTGTGTGACTGTCGGAATCTCAAAATGGCTGACAGATTGCCCTGAATTTCACACTTACTAAAAATAGTAAGTACCTCAGAATCCGATGAACTTTTGTTGAGAGCCTGCTGGAAACATGATAACAACAACGTTAAGCTCAGTTTTCAATTTAGTCACTTTATTCAACCTCGGATTGACCGGGAAAATGGAAACCCTAATTTTCAGACTTGGCCAAATTTCATGTTAAAGCTCACAGACGGGCACAATCTCGAAAAGACAGATAGAACGAGAGAGACAACAACAAAAACAAACCAACACTAAACCAAAAGCAAAGCCAAAATTAGGGGGTCCCCATTTGCAATGGGGCGATGTGTGAAAAACGTCACAACAAGAGGTAGCTTAGAAGTAGCTTAGTATAGATTGATAGTGTAGTTGAAGAAGGAAAGTTTTCCTTAGAAAACTTTTGCAAGAAATTGTTGTGTAACACTTTCATAATAAAAGATCTTTTCATTGATGGTGAAATTCGTCTTTGTTATGGATAGCTAGCGAGGTTTCTTCATCCCTTCTACTTTCAAGTAGCGTAGAGTAACGTAATTTCATTTTCATGCAAGTAGTTGTTAGCTGTGGAATGTGGTGTTTAATCCAAGCAACTTCATCTATCCATACCACTAGTGTATTTGCTGATGGTGAATGTGCCTTGTGTGGTCAACTGGAATATCATGTACTTAACTTCGATCATGATTTGTATGTCTATATGCGTCATTGTGATGGTATTTTCATGCTAAGTTGTGATCTGAACACCTCGAGCTACTCCTTTGAAGATTGCACTGATTATGTGGAGGCTGTCCGAAGCGAGGCAAAGCGGAGCCTGGTTGAAGCTTGTGAGAATTGATCGCCATGTCCCACGCCTTAGAATAGATTTAGACTTTCTAAACCTTACACCATTTCAATTCAGTACTTTGTGATTAGAATAGGAAACCCGCGCTTCATAGACAAACCTTCCGAGCATTTGAATTCCTTTCTCCGCCATTGAACAATTCCGTAGTCCACTTGAAATACCAACCAAAATCACATCGGAGCCAATGAGGCCTATTCGCCTTGAAAGAACCTTGGGTTAGGCAGCACAAACTCTGCGCCAATCTTAGCGTCTTTGGATGCTTTGATCAAGAGAGAATAGGGTAGCCGTTGGCAACTTTATTCTGCGTTGGTGCGGTCACAAAAAACACATCAACATGTAGTTTGATCAAACCCTCTTTAATTGGAATTCTTTAAATGGAATTTTTTAAGGCTTAGATCATTATATTTTCTAAAAATATGTTATTTCAACAAAAACCAGAATCTCCCAAAAATTGTAAACCAACTTTGTGGGATCACCGCTTTTCTCCGAGGGAAATAAGGGGGAGTTGAAATCCCCAACCATTAGCCACCGATAACCACTATTGTTTTTAATCCAGTCAGAAAGAACTTGCCACAAAGTAGATCTAGCATTCCTTTGGTTGGGCATATAAACATTGATAAGTGACTAGGAGCCGCCCGGGTAGGTAAAAGAAACACCAACAGTACTCCGACAGCAGAATAGTTTGGAGCCATTAAATCTAGAAGGGTTCCAAAGCACAACAAGACCCCCCAAAGCCCCTTCGACATCACTATAGGAGTAAGTGGCCTTGGCCATAAGTACTTAGCGACATTATCAAAATTAGCTTTTTTCATCTCAGTTTATTGTAACAGTAAAACATCTATCTTATGTTCTAAAACATAGTTTTTTAAAGCAAGTTGCTTATGGGAGTTGTTCAGCCCTCACACATTCCATGACATGACCTTCATTTTTGACCATTCTTGGAGGAGACGTCCAAAATCCTCTGTTTACCCATGGCAATCTCATTTGTGGTTGCTCGTAATCTCGTAAATCTCTGGCTTGGACTCGCCACCCACATTCGCCTTTTTCTTCCTCCCTCTTTTCTTTGGGGTTATCCAGTTATCCTCACTAGTAACATTCTCCAGATTCAAATCCTTAGAGTTGAAAGTTGTCACATCTCCATTACCCATATCCTCCCAGATTCCACCCTCTTCCCAAATATTCTCACTAGTCCCCACTAAAGCTACCTCCATTTGGGCACCACCAACAAGCTCATTACCCCCAAGAGCTAGGCTAGAGGAAGGATTAGCTATCTCCAACACCTTATCACATGCAAAATTCTCAACCAAGGAAAGATTAGCAAGACCCGATGCTAGATCTACATTAGTCTCTAACCTAGGAATAGGAACACCAGAGTAAGGTATCTCAGACAAGTCTAGCGAGGTAGGTTTTGCCAGATCACCACTAAATGGGCCATCAATTTAAGGAGTAGTAGCAGAATCTCCCGGGTTAGGCTCCTTGTTAAAGGACTTACAATCAGAGACAAGGTGCCCAGGTTTGGCACACTTTTGACAGTAGACCATAGCATTTTAATATAAATATAATTATAATATTTATAATTTTATATTCAATAATTATATTATTGAATTATATTAGTTATATATATATATTAATATTATATTATAATAATTATAGTATTTATATAATAATATTATATTATATAAATATTGTAATCATAATTATAATATTTTGTCTGATAACTGTAATTATAATAATGTTGAATGATTAATATTTTCTAGATATGCATTTTTTCATTTTTCGTACTATGATTTCGAGATGACAATACACAAGATAATATTATTATATATTACATTGACTATATATCTATATATATAAATATATACATACTCTATGTTCATGTATACATACGTATACATACATTTATATATATATATATACATTCGATTGCACCATCAAGCATATACACATGTATTTCAACACACACTTATACACATATACTTACATATACATATTTAATATGTTCACAGTTCACCCATATATCAAGTTACCCCTATCATATCATATCCTTGTTGATACATACATTCGTTTAAGTGTATATATATTCACATATATATAATTGATTCCACTTGTGAGTATGTTTGTAAGCATTTCTACTTACACATACATGCATATGATTATGCTCTCACACACGGATTAGTGTATGTATATACTTTTATACATGCATACTTTTGATGTAGATATGTATCGACGAAAATCTCAAAGACACATCACATCATAATAACATTTATATACATATATGCATGTCTATACATATGTTGTCACACTCGTATGGACATCCCATTATATCCATTGTTCGTGCATGCCGACATATGCATATATCCCAAATATTCATTCAACTATACCATCTAGCACAGAAAGATAAGGAAGGACTTCTAAGTTCCAAACAGATAAACATCACCCAAGCATGCATTCAATAGTAAACAAGACCTTTACTAATGCAGACACATCAAACTAAGGATGACTTACCAACTTCCCACTTCTATGTCTAGACTCAACCTTTCTATTGTGAGTGTGTGAAAGCTCAGATAGGTTATGTTATTGGTTACTTGACCAAGATCTTCTCTTGAGTGATACTTCCCCTCCACCTGGAGGAATGAACATATACCTGCATCCACATTCTCAAAATATGCCCAAGGTATTCAGCTATTCAAGAAAATATGCATTACACATAATACATCTCATAGTTGGAATATTAATTCAATAGCCATCCATTTCACATACATGCATTTCTTCACATACCACTTAAATGAGTTAGCATTTATTCATAATTCTTTTGATAACAAAGTGCAAGCACAATTTATTCATCTACGTAATTCACATTACATTCACATTTTATCCTACATAGTAATAGTAAATAGTAATTGTTGATGTAATTTTTTTGTGACCGCACCAATCAGCAGAATAAAGTATCTAATGGATACTCCATTCTCTCTTGATCAAAGTATTCTGTACACTAATATTGCGAGAGAGATCATATGTTCAACTCCAAGGTTCCTTCAATGCAATGGAATACACTTAGTTGGTTCGTTGTGATATGCTGTTTTCATGAGGGGACTTACACAATTGTTCAGAACTTAGCAGCTGACAACAGATTAATGAAAAAGGGAATTTTCACATGATGCGAATGATTTGGCAATAAGGTACGAATTTCCTAAAACTAACCAGAAATGTATTGAGTTTAAATGAGTGCAGGGTTTAGAAGATCTAAGTTCTATCCTAAAGCAGGATGTGGGATCAATTTCGGCAAGCTTCAACTAGACTTTGCTTCACCTCGCATTGGATAGCCTCTACAAAGTCGGTGCAATCTTCAAGGGGGTAGCAACGAGTGTTCAAATCACAATTCAGCATAAGGACACCGTCAAGACGACGCATGCCAAGACGTGAATCATAATTGAAGTTAAGCTTAAAAAGTATTCCAGTCGACCACACAAGGCAAACTTGTCGTCAGCAAGCTGCTAGTGGTATGGATTAAACAAAACTGCCTTGATCAAACACCACAATCCGCAACTAACATCTACTTGCATGAAATGAAATTTATTCTACTTTACACTACTTTGAAAATGGCTAAGTGATTCAGAAGGATGAAAAAGCCTTGCTAGCTACTCACAACAAAAAATGCAATCATCATCAATGAAAACTCTTTTTATTGAGAGAGTGTTCACAACAACCTTTTACAAAGCATTCAATGGGAAAGCTTCCCTTCCTCTTCAAGCTATTCTAACAAACTAATGCTAAGCTATCTCAACTATACTATCAGCCTCTCTGCTCTATTCTCTGATCTAATCTCTAATCTAATGATTTACAAATGAAGGGGGATGCCCCTTTTATATATGGCCCAGTCCAATGGACAACTCAGATTACAATCAAATGGAGGGCTCAAATCAAGCCACATAAGCCCTATCCCTAAAAACTTCCAAAATGAGGAGTGGTACAATAAATGAGTCAAAAGATTCCCACTCCCAAAATAGTAAAGGCAATCAATGCCCACTATCAATCATCTAGAAGGTCATCATCCAGAAAGGCGTTTCCGTTCTCCTTCTCCTTGGCTGCAAAATCAATGAACCTGATTAGCACAACCTCAACCTCCTGAACCGAGATAGGCGGAATATGATCAAGCTGAAATTCCAACACTGTAACTGCCTGCCCATGTCGAGTGCAATACTTTCTCCAAGCAACTAAAGCATCCTACGTGTTCTGGATAATGCTGGAGAAAGTTGAGGTGTTCTCAAAGTCATCTTGAACAAAAGTCTTCACCTTTGAAAAGGAAGGTGGCAGTCTACTCCTCAAACCATCAGCTGTCACCTCCTCAGTGTTGATGTGTTTTTCGTGACCGCACCAAACAGCGGAACAAAGTTTCCCAACGGATACCCTATTCCCTCTTGATCAAAGTATTCAACATGCTAAGATTGCGAGTAAGATCATGTTTTCAAATCCAAGGTTCCTTAAATGCGAATAGGCTCAGTTTGGTTGATGTGTATATGCTGTGTTCTTACGAGGGGACTTACGCAATTGTTCAGACTTCTCACAGTTAGCAGCGGATATATAATTTGAAGGGGTTCTTGCGCGTATGATTTGGCAATATAGCTTGTTTTCCTAAAACTAATCAGAAATATACGGAAAGTAAAAGGGTATAGGGCCTAAGAAACTTATGCTCTATTCTAAATGCATGATATGTGGGACTCCGTTTCGGCAGACTTCAACCAGATTTCACCTAGCCTCACGTCGGACAGCTTCAGCGAAATCGGTGCAATCTTCAAGGGAATAGCAAAAGATGTTCAAATTATGATTTAGCATACATACACCATCACAACGACGCATATAAGTATATAAACCACAACCGAAGTTAGATTCAAGATAATCTCCAGTTGACCACGCAAGGCGAACTTATCATCAACAAGCTGCTAGTGGTATGGAATGAAAGAAGCTACCTCAACAAAAATACCACACATCAACGTAAACTACTTGCATGAAATTAAGCTACTTGGATACGAAAGGAAGAAGAGACCTTGCTAGCTATTCATGACAAGACGAATTCCACCATCAATGAAAAGATCTATTATCATGAAAAGTGTTACACAACAATCTCCCAAAAGTTCTCAAAGGGAAAACTTTCTTTCTTCTCCACACTAAGCAAAATGACTACTATGCTCTACTATGCAATCTCTCCAATCTCTAGCTCTAATGCTAATGCCTGATCTAATGTCTACTGTTCTAATGATCTAATGAATTACAAATGAGGGGGACTCCCCCTTTTATAGCTAGCCAAGTCCCAAAAGACGGCTAGGGTTACAATTAATAGAGTGGCCAGAATCGTGCCACCTCAGCCCTAACCCTAAAAACTGCCAGAATAGGGAGTGGTACATTAAATGAATCAAAGATTCCCACTCACTCCCATAAATAGTAAATGTAATAAATGTCCACATTCAGTCTTCTAGAAGATCCTCGTCCAGTAGTGCGTTCCCACTTGCCTTCTTTCTGACTGCCAACTCAACAAATCTGCCAAGTACAGCCTCAACCTCCTGAACTGAAATCGGTGGAACACAATCTAACTGAAACTCTAATACCGTGACTGAATGCTCATGCCTTGTACAAGATTTCCTCCAAGCAGCTAAGGAGTCCTGCGTGTTCTGGATCAAAGTGGAGAAAGTAGAAGTATTTTCGAAATCATCTTGTACAAAGGTCTTAACGTCTGCGAAGAAAGGCACTAGCAAACCCCTCAAATTATCAAAATTAACTTCATCTGGATTCAGCCGTCTAGCAAATATAGCCTCAAAGGTATTCTGAACTCCATCTATAATGTTGGCCATAGCCTTATGTACTCTAGCTGAATCCGCCTGTGCCGCATCGAAGAAGCCACGCCCTGTGATCGCCGAAGAATACCACCTAGAGAAATCATATCGGTCATTCGCCTGAATGACACCTCCATCAATCAGCACTCGCAATGGCACATGCCTCAATACCTCAAGATGCTGAATCACCTTACTCTGATAGACAGAAGCGTCGCCCCAAGCATGATCTACTGCATACATCCGTGTCAAAATACTAGAGGCCTGCTGAAAGGCAGATGTAAGGTCCTCCATAAATTTCTCTGTCTCCACACGAACTCCTGTGACCCATTTATCTACCTCCTGTGCCATCCTCCCCAACCCTACTAAGCCGCTGATCGACTCTCTAGGAATATTTGCTGGAGGGTCTATCACTGGAATATCCTGCCCTCGAGAACGAGATAACTGCTGTACATATCCAATTAAGGCCTTGTGTTCTCTTTTCAACTTCTTATACTTCCCTTCTTTCTTGAATAATCTATCCTTGAGGGCGAGGAAGGAGTTATCACACTCAACAATCTGAGCACCAGTGGGGCGTCCCAAATCCAAAGTCGTGACCACATAATTCTCAGGAACTGCTTCATTCCGGTCACACTCAACTCTTGGAACAGCAACGTGAAGAGTACGAGAGCCATCCTCCTCAGTGGATATCTTCGAAAATTTTCTAGCTTTCTTCTTCCGTGGAGGGGCACTGATCCGGTTCAAGAACTCCTCCATCTCAACTGCTGGATCAATTTCCTCACTAGGGCTTCTTCTCATTCTGTCCTTAAGCCAATCAGGCACATCATACTGTATATCGAAGGGCTGCTGCTCCTGTGCCTCTACTTCTCTAACTTGTTCAACTTCTTCATCATTCTGGCAAGGCTCATCGTTCTCAAGTGGCTGAGTATCACCTGACACTATATCATCATCATCGTTCATGGCCTCCTCTAATTCTTGCTGGAACTAAGGGTCAGTAATAGTCCCCTCATCATCCTGCTGATCAACCCTATCAGGTGCGTTGACACTCTGGCCAACTGACTCCCTCCGTGGAGGCTGAATATTATCCTGTATTGCCTGCACCTGGTTCAATGCAATCCTCTGATCAGCAAATAAGGATACCTCCTGTATACTTGGAGAACGTGTCTCCAATGGTGTTGCAACTGTAACTTGAAATATGCTAACCAATTTTTTCGAAGAAGTAACACAAAATAACCAACAATAGATGATTGGATTAGCGTTAGCCTCAAACTAAAAATCTGAACTTGAATGGAAGATACTGAACTTGAATTGAAGAAACTGAATTGGAATGGAAGAACTACTCAACGTCAAGAATGTGCACTCAAGATCCCACTGAGGGCGAGGTGCTAACATATGACGGAGTCTAAGAAATTGAAATTATAAACTGTTAGGCGGATAACCAGCCATGAGAAACAATTCCACACTACCACCAAACAGTGGGGGGAAAAGATTACAATAGAAAGCAATTCATCCGCTGCGGCGGGCATCCACAATGCTGTGGGGATTCACCACTATGAAGTGGGTATAAGAGTGTTACAAATAGATTTTCCACACTGGCGGTAAACCATCCAGGGGTAATTTAATGATAAACAGAAAGTAAATTGCAGAAATGAAAGAATGGTTGGATTAGTAATGCTTAATCTCAACCTTACAAATAAAACTCTGCAAATTACTAAGTACAATTGATAAGGAATGAACCTTAGATACAAGTATGAACTTCTACAATGATATAACACTCAAATACTGAAGTATAAGCCAAAAAACTGGAAATTGCAACAGTCTGATATAAAAATCAGAATTCTGGAAATTATAACAGCAGACTGTGAAACAGTAAAATATTCATAACTCACTCGTTTCACCTCCGAATTGACTGAAATCTTTTGCAAATGTTTCTCAAGAGGTAGGCGCCCAAAAACCAAGCACCAAACAGCAGCAACTTCAACTTATTTTTTAACTTGCACAATTCCCAATGCATATGAAATGGTACGGCCCTCTTGGGAAGGGCGATTTTAATTAAAAATCAAGCACTTCAAAATAAAATCTCAAAACTTGCATGAATGGTCGCCCAAGGTCAGCAAACAGATTGGTTAAATACCCAGAACGAAATTCAAGCTGGAAAATAAGCCATGAATAAAAATCACTTTCAGCAGTTGATGAAACAGCAAACCAAAATTACCAAAATCTCCAAAATTCTTCAATCTTTGATGCTCAATCTGCTAGTCTGAAGTTGAGAAGCAGCAATGTAGCCAACTAGGTGTTATATTGCAAACACGAAATTGGATGAGAGGCTAGGAGGTAGACTTCCTCGAAGCAATTTGTCAATTGTCATTTCGACAGCATAACTTTAGCATAATTTTCATGGATGAAATGCTGGAGCAAAAGCCTTCAATAAATAAGAGCTCACAAACTCTTCAAATGCCTGAGAAGCAGACCAAGAGACACAGGAGACCCTTCAATTTCCAAAAACCATTCAACTTCACAAGGTGGCGTCCCAAAAGGCCTCATATAAATTCACTTTATTCAAAAATATAAAAGTGGCGTCCACTTTTCAAGATGATGAAATATTTGAATAAAGACTAATTAAATTTATGATGAAGGCGTACCCCTTCATGGCCCCACTTTAAAACAACTTAAGTTACCTCCTTAGGCCAAGGTGGGGTCAACAGTGAATTAGAACAAAAAGCCATTAATTAAATATTTTTGCCAACTGAAGACCAAACCAAAATATAACAACTGCTCCAACTGCCAAGGATTAAGAATGGACAACTGCAACTGCCACAACTAGCATTTACTAAAAATAGTAAATAATATGAAATACCACAAAACTCCAAGCCAAGAAACCCTAATTTTCACCTCATTCCAGTCTACGGGTTCCGGAATAGACTGATGAACTGCAATGCTGATCACTGATGAGAAGGGGACATTACAGTCCGCCCTCCTCGAAATTGCTTGTCCTCAAGCAATTGCAAAGATGGATGCAACAAAATCTGTTCACCTTCCCACGTAGCATCTTCAATAGGCAAATTCCTCCATCTAACCAAATATTCTTTGATTGTCCTTCTTCTCAAAGAACGTTCTCTAGTATCAAGGATCTTTTCTGGAATCAACACTAAATGACCTTCCTCATCCAATGGAGGTAATTCTGATGTAGCCACCACATTGTGTCCAATTGCCTTCTTGAGGCGAGACACATGAAAAACATTATGTATTTTGCTTTCAGCTGGAAGTTCCAACTCATAAGCAACTTCACCAATCCTTTTGGTGATTTTGAAAGGACCATAAAAGCGTGGCTTCAACTTTTCTGCACCACTCTTCTTGAGAGAAGATTGTCTATATGGCTGAAGCCTCAAATAGACCATGTCCCCAACTTCAAAAGACCTTTCCACACGCTGCTGATCAGCGTATAACTTCTGCTGATTTTGAGCTTGTTGCAGATTTTCCTTAAGAGTTTTCAAGATGTCTTGGCTTTGTTGTAACATATCCAGTGCTTGTGGAGCTCTACTATCACCAAACACTAAATCAACAAAATTAGTAGCCTCATAACCATAAAGTGCCTTAAAAGGAGACATCTTAATTGACATGTGATAAGAAGAGTTGTAACAATACTCTCCTAAATGAAGCCATTTAATCCAAGCTCGCTGCTGTCCTGAAACATAGTTCCTTAGGTAGCCCTCTAACCACTTGTTAACAATTTTGATTGCCCATCTGTTTGTGGGTGATAACTTGTGCTTGGAGTAAGCACTGTCCCACTCAATCTGAAGATCTCCTGCCAAAAAACACTTAGGAACTTGCTGTGCCTATCACTGACAATTGTTCTAGGCAACCCATGCAAACGGAACACCTCTCTAAAAAACAACTCAGCCACTTGAGCTGCTGTAAATGAAGTGGTAACAGCAAAGAAATGAGCAAATTTCGTTAGTCTATCAACCACAACAAATATACAATCACGTCCTTGCACCTTGGGCAACCCCGTGATAAAGTCCATGGCAATACTTTCCCACTTCTGATTTGGAATGGGCAAGGGCTGAAGTAGACCAGCAGGATAAGAGTGTTCATTTTTATTTCTTTGACAAATAGGACACTCTCTAATGTAGTTCAAGACTTCTTCTTTCAAACCTTTCCAAGTGAATCTTTCACGAATCTGCTTATAAGTCTTGAAAATCCCTTGATGACCAGCAAGGGGAACATCATGAAAAGATTGTAGAATCTTTTTCTTAAGCTTAGATTCTTGCACTAAAAAGATTCTATCTTTATAATAAATTAATCCATCAACCAACTTATACCTTCCATCAACCAAATGACCTTCTAACAAGCTGGTTGCAAACTGATTTTTAACATAATCAGCAGCAATTAATTCCTTCCAATCAGCTGATAACTCACAAATTGACTGCAAATAAGGCCTTCTAGAAAGAGCATCAGCCACTATATTATTTTTTCCTTTGACATATTCAATGTCAAAGTCATATGCTTGGAGTTTACTTACCCATTTTTGCTGCCTTTCATTCAATTCCTTTTGGCGCATAAAATGTTTAAGACTGTTGTGATCAGTCTTAACAACAAATTTACTTCCCACCAAGTATTGACGGAATTTAGACAAAGCATGCATGATGGCAAGCATCTCTTTGTCATAAATAGAGTAAGTTTTTTCTGCCCCTCTCAACTTTCTGCTCTCGAAGACAATAGGGTGTTTGTCTTGCATTAGGACAGCTCCAACTCCTTCTCCTGAAGCATCACATTGTAATTCAAAAGGTTTTGAAAAATCCGGAAGTGCCAACACAGGACACGAACTCATGATTTGTTTAAACTTATCAAAAACCTCTTGTGCTTGCTTAGTCCAAAGAAAAGCTCCTTTCTTTGTAAGATCCGTCAAAGGTGCTGCTTGATGAGAATAACCTTTTACAAATCTTCTATAGAATCCACATAACCCTAAAAACCCTCTCAAATGAGAAATATTCTTTGGAGTTGGCCAATCAAGAATGGCCCTTATCTTTTCTGGATCCACTTTCACCCCCTTTGAACTGATAATGTGGCCAAGGTATAAAAGTTCTTCCATCCCAAACTCACACTTTGATTCTTTGGCGAATAAACATTCCGCCTCTAAAATGTTAAGCACTTCTTCCAAATGCTTAAGGTGCTCTTCCCATGACTTACTGAATATGAGAATATCGTCGAAGAAGATGAGCACAAACTTCCTCAACTGCTGTCTAAAAATCTTGTTCATACAAGATTGGAATGTGGCTGGCGCATTTGTCAAACCAAAAGGCATGACAAGAAATTCAAAATGCCCAAAGTGGCATCTAAACGCTGTCTTTTCTATATCCTCCCTCATTCTGATTTGGTGATAGCCCGAACGAAGATCAATCTTTGAGAAGAACATTGCCCCATGGAGCTCATCAATAAGCTCATCAATCCTAGGGATAGGATATCTATTCTTGATGGTTTTCTGATTTAATGCGCGATAGTCAACACACATACGCATTGTACCATCTTTCTTTTTGACCAGCACTACTGCTGAAGCAAATGGACTCTTGCTTGGTCTAATAAAACCACTTTCCAACAGCTCCTTGATGGCTTTTTCAATTTCATCTTTCTGCCTCTTTGGATAGCGGTAAGGTGTAGTAATGACTGGTTTTGCTCCTTCTTCTAACTCAATCACATGCTCAGAACCTCTTTCAGGAGGTCTTCCAGGAGGTAAGCTTCCAAAGACTTTACTTTTCTTTGAAAGTAAGGCTTGAATATCAGGATGATATTGCCTTTTTTCCTCAACCGGATCAGCTGGTAAAACCATACATTCAGCAGCCCATTCAACCTGATCATGGCGGATCAGCCTTTCCATCCTTTTCAAAGACACAATTCGAGGGCCTCCATTTGACATCCCTCTTAAAACAACCTTCCTTCCATTAGACTGAAATTTCAGCTCCATGGTTTGCAAATTCAATGTGATCTCACCAAGAGATCGCAGCCATTGTATGCCCAACACAACATCAGTGTCTCCTATACCCACCACATAAAAATCATCCTTAATTTCATGATTCCCTAATTGCAAAGATAGATTAGGAATTCTCCTTGTGCAAGACATAGTGAAACCATCAGCAACCATTACTTTGAAACCATCAAAATCTTCAGTCTTCAAACCTTTTCTAGCAACTAGCCCTTCATCAATAAAATTGTGAGTTGCTCCGATATCAATTAGAGCAACTATCCTTTGTGAATTTACAACTCCATGAACCCTAAAAGATTCATTCTTTTGAAAACTAGATAGTTGTGCAAAAGCACTACCATCTCCAACCTCTTCGGACTTGTCTTCTTGAACTTCTTCACCTTCACTACTTGCTGATTCGTATTGCTGATCAGACGAATCAGATTCTGATCCATAATCAGAATAGCCCTCCATTTGAACTACTTTGCCTCTTCCATAGCAACGGTGGCCTTTCACCCAAGGCTCACGACAAGTGAAGCAAACTCCATCCTTTCTAAGCTGTTCTTTGAGCTCTTCGGACAGCCTTGGTGGAAACTTCTTGGGCAGATTTGAAGAAAGCTTTTTATCTTTCTTATGGCTGAATGGTTTTGAGTGAAATTTAGGCCTTGGGGCTTCCAACTCCATGCTCCTAGCTTTCTTGATAGCTTCATCTAGTGTTGGAGGATCAAATGCTTTGACCCAACCCTTCAAAGGCTCCATTAAACCTTCAACAAAAAGTACTACAAGTCTTCTTTCAGTAATATTTGGCACCATTACTAACAACCTCTGAAAATCAGCCACATAACTTTCTAAAGATCCTTGTTGTTTCAACTGTGCCAATTCTCTAAATTTCAATTCCGGATCTTTGGTGTCAAATCTCTCAATCAGCTTATTGGTAAACTCTCCATATGTGCGAATAAGGTTATGGCCAAGAGTGACCAAACCGTGAGTCCACCATTCATGAGCTATGCCATCTAAATTCAAGGTAGCAAATTTGATAGCATCTTCTTCCGGCATAGGTCTAAGAGAGAGGTAGTTATCTAACTTTTGCACCCATGACCTGGCTGTACACTTGTTACCACCATCAAAATGTTCCATAGTGATCTTTCCCAATGCTTGGTAAAAATCATTTCTAGGGCCTGCAGGAGGACGTTGATCATTCCTACCACCATTTCTCCGACTCCTTTGATTCATGAATTGATCAAAGGTCCATGCTCCTCTCAAGTTAAGAGGTAAAGAAACATACTCCATATAAGCTTGACGAGCATCATCAGCAAAGTTTGGAGTAGCCTCAACTGGTTGTTGCTCTTCCCTTGGTGTGAAAACAGGAAAGAGGGGTCTAGAGGATGACCCACTATGAATTGTAGTATGCTGACCTACAATTCTGTCTCTAGTATTCACCTCAGGACTGCCACTATTATTATTTCCATTTACTCCACTACTTTCTCCAGTTGAGTTATTTTGGGGCTGAATAATACTCTGAGCTGCTTGCTGATCCAACTTGGATAATAAACGGGACATCATATCTATCATCCCGTCAAACTTCTTCTCCACTCTATCCCTCTCTTCATTATCTCTTCTTACTGAATCTGACATTATGACAGTTGTGTGATCAACCACTTCCACTGAATTATCTGAACCTTCCACTGTTTTACCAAGGTCTCTTATAACTTTTGAGAAGGTATCTGCCTCTGGAACGGGCGGAAACTGATGCTGATTTCTGGCCTGACTTCTAGTGTATGGCCTAGTGTCTTTTTCACTCATCAGTTAACTACTGCAATTTGCCACATGATGGCAGGGTCTTCTGCTCTGATACCACTGAAATATGCTAACCAATTTTTTCGAAGAAGTAACACAAAATAACCAGCAATAGATGATTGGATTAGCGTTAGCCTTAAACTAAAATCTGAACTTGAATGGGAGATACTGAACTTGAATTGAAGAAACTGAATTTGAATGGAAGAACTACTCAACGTCAAGAATGTGCACTCAAGATCCCACTGAGGGCGAGGTGCTAACATATGACGAAGTCTAAGAAATTGAAATTATAAACTGTTAGACGGATAACCAGCCATGAGAAACAATTCCACACTACCACCAAACAGTGGGGGGAAAAGATTACAATAGAAAGCAATTCATCCGCTGCGGCGGGCATCCACAATGCTGTGGGGATTCACCACTATGAAGTGGGTATAAGAGTGTTACAAATAGATTTTCCACACTGGCGGTAAACCATCCAGGGGTAATTTAATGATAAACAGAAAGTAAATTGCAGAAATGAAAGAATGGTTGGATTAGTAATGCTTAATCTCAACCTTACAAATAAAACTCTGCAAATTACTAAGTACAATTGATAAGGAATGAACCTTAGATACAAGTATGAATTTCTACAATGATATAACACTCAAATACTGAAGTATAAGCCAAAAAACTAGAAATTGCAACAGTCTGATATAAAAATCAGAATTCTGGAAATTATAACAGCAGACTGTGAAACAGTAAAATATTCATAACTCACTCGTTTCACCTCCGAATTGACTGAAATCTTTTGAAATAAACCGAGCCAATTTTTTTTGTTTTTCAATTAACAGATTTCCAATTACAAACAGTGCACCCGTTAAGGTTAGATGGATAAACCAAAACGTGCAAGGAAGCAACTCTAACCAGAATGGCGCCGATGATGGCGAGCATTGGTTAGAGGGTCTTCTACTCTAAATACAGAAAGGAACTCGACGTCAAGTATGTGCTACCCAATCCAATGCGGAGTGAGGGGCGACCATATGACGAAGTGATTACAGAAAGCAAAGCTCGAAATGAAAATGCTGAAAGCTGAAACTACTCAACACCTTGAATGTGCTTGCTCACCTAGAATGGGAAGTAGCTACCATAGGGCGGAGTTTATAACTATTTCACTAGGATTGAAAGCAAGAACGTGAAGTACAATTAATGACAAAGCAATATTAAAGGATACTGGTCAGTACTACTGCCAGTTTACAATATATAACTATTGCCTGCAATGTCAATATATTAAATTCTCTTTCCAGATAGAGTATTCAACATTAATTCTGCTACAAGCTCAAAGGAAACTACAATGCCAATTACAAATCAGAATGTTGCAGATTGCTAGACTGTCACAAACAGATCTGCACTTAAAGCATAAGACCAGCAGCTTACAAAATATTCAAATGCTCATAACTCACCAACAACTTGCCCAAATGACACGTTTTCTGAAGCACACTACTCCCAGCAAGATGGCGCTCAAGCTGATACCAGAAAACAGACTCTAAATGCAGCTAATGATTTAATGCACAAATCCCAATGCTGAAAAGGTACGACCCAGCTGAATAAATCTATTTCCCTTTAAAAATTGCAGACTCCACTATAAATTCTAAGAACTGGAGAATATTGGCGCCCTTTACAAACTCAACTATTGATGCAATACCCAGAACTATATTTTTTGTCTTTTTCGAGATATGATTAAAACATGAAATCTGCTGTCTAAACAATGCAATTTCCAGAACTTGACTAATATGCAAAAACAGAAATCTAGAGATTCGAAATGCAGATTACAATGCACAATATTCAATAACTCACAAACTAAGCTAAGAATCACCACTTGATGTTGTCTTCCAAACACGAAGCGATGCCCGAGCTAGGAGGCCTTCATTCCTCGAAGCGATTCCAGAGCCAATCCGACAGCATAACAGTATAGTCGTCCAAAGATGAAGAAATGATGCACGAGACTCCTTTTTATAAGTTTCGTTTGACTTCACGAAACCCTAAAATCTGCTTTTAGGTCAAAACCCCTAATCTCCTTGTTGGCGTTTAAATTCGCACCTCTGGAATGCGGATTTGAAAACGGACAGCTATGCACAGATAAACTACTCTTCAAATTAGGAGGGGAAGCTCCCTCTTGCTAATGGTGTTTGAAAGAAAGTAAACTAAAACTAAGTTGCCTATCTTTTTGGATCAGCTTAGAGCACAAGGTTTTTTAAACACAAACGCCGCAGCTGAGATTTTCTGATAAGAAGTTCAACTACGACTAACTTAGACTAAAGACGTTCCTAACCTCTCAAGTAATAGCAGAGCAAGAGAAGTTAGAATTAACAAGGCAGATTTTCTGACAAAAATACTTTAACAATCTCTCTCTCAACAAACACCTACACACTTCACTCCGTTAGCTGAAACAAGATCATGAAGACAACATAGATAACGGAAAATTGGAGATTTAGACCAAGGAAAAGAGGCTCATGATTTTATTAATTCAACTTCTAAAACAAAACCTCCTTCTAACATGGACTTGAATAAGAGATTGCAGCTAAGGATATTTAAAACTTATTCCAATACAATAGAAATGCAATCTCACTAACTCCTTGTTGGCCAAAAGAGGCTCAACAATTTGCTTATCACAATACAAACGAAATACTTGAGCAACAAACAGAAGGTACAATAGGGCTCAAAGTTGCTTGTTCTCACTAAGCACGGGTTAAAGAAAATAAATGAGTACCTATTTATAGGAGAAGAGAGAAACCCTAAAATCTCCTTGTTACAATCTAGGCTTGTCGCTAAAGTGCTTTATTACTAAATCTAGAAACAAGATAACAACTAAAACCCTAAAGCAGAAAAAGCGGAAAACGCCAACTATTACATCTTATCTTCTTTCTATCCTCAAAGAATGGATAAGGATGATTCCAAGAATAGAAAGAAAGCGGGAAAGAAAGCTTCTAGAAGAAAGTCGCTTTAAAGCTCGATCACACCGCCTCGTGAAGTCTCGAGATTGTGTCCCGGTTCTATGTATGTTCATCAACAAGAAACACCGCTTTTCAAGAACATTTCTATGATCTCAAGAAGGACCTTAGGAAACTTTCAACTTCATTGGCCGCTTTTATTGAACTTTAAGGACATCACCTAAATATGACCTATCCTTCCCGCCTAACTCCAGCTAAAACTATGAACAACATTCTGGAACTGATTTTGCACCTCTTCAAGCCCGACGTAAGAACCATCCTCAAGGCTATACTGAGAGGGGATCTCTATGACAAATTCACTGATGAAAAGGAGAGCTTCAACCACCCTTTGCCTGTAGGTGATGAATTCTTCAGATATCCTCTCATAGGTTTTAACTTTGAAAACATGACGTTCTCTCCAAGCAAGGATTTGTCTTTTGTGCTCCTTTGAAACTGCTGAACCGTAGGCTGTGTCTAAATCAGCAATGATAATCTCATGCCTAGGTTTTACTTCAGCCCATGTTTGTTCAAATCCTTGGATGCTTTGACGAAGTTTATGAGCATTCTCTCTCAACTGGAACATCCGAGCCAAGATCCCCTTTCCTCTGACAATGAATCTATCAATCCATTCCTGAGTCTCTTTCCCACATATGACCAGCTGTCTTAACTGATGGTGATCAGTTGGTGTCTCTAAGACCTGGGGCAGCAACTGGGTTGCTTGTGAAGAACCACGAACAAGGTTAGAGATGAAAAGCCTAAGCTGCTGATTTTCAGCCTTGAGGGCTGCCTTGTCTTCTCCATCTTTAAGCACTCTTTCATGTAGGTTTTCAGATACAACTTTGAAGAGACTCAAATCTGCATGTCTGGTATTTCTACCAAGATTAGCCTTGACCATGACAAAATCTTCCATGTTCACCTCATCCCTATTCTTATCTTCTGGAGGCACAGCAGTCTCTATGACAATCTCGTTATCAGGATTCCTATCAAAGTGAACTTGCTTCTTTGCCTTCTTCTTAGGAGGTTCCTGATAAATATTATCGAGATCATCAACACTCACTTGATATGAAGGCCTTCTCCTAACCCTTCCTAAGGAGTTCTCAAGCCAAGACACCGTAGTATCTCTACTACCTTCCTCAGGAGGTACTGCTGCGATCTCTTCATCATCTTCGATATCAAGATCAATGTGAATTGGGTGACGAAAGCCCGTCAAAGGATAGGAAACACAAAGGAAGTGCCCTCCGCTTTCATTCGAGGTATACCATCAAGAGAACTTCAATCAACCTAGGGTTGTTCCCCGTATGACTCATGCCTCAGAAATCCAACCTTCTTTTTTACATTTTATTCGATCTACTTTTGACGCCATCTTGAGACCCGATTTTTACCCTTTCCTTTTGACCTGCCCAGGAAGAAGAGGAATTATCCTCGGTGGCCTGCCACTGAAACAGAGTTCTTCCTAAGCACTAAGAAAACCTTACTATACTCAATGACTTGTCTTGTTCTGTCTTCAACTGAAAGAGATTCCTTGTTTGCCCAATTAACTTGTGGAAGAGGCTGATTCTCGATTCTTTTCTGAGTGTACATTGGTAGAAGAACATCTTCATCATCATCAGAGAGCCCTTCTATATCTTCATTTAAGCAATCTTTCATCTGATGGAGAGTTAACCTGCTGTAGTTACGCCTTCACACTTCAAACTCATCTGCACAGTTAGCCCAAAAATCTTCAAGTGCGGGTATGTGATTGTAGTTCTTCTCCAACCGGCCAGCGTAGACACCATGAGGATCAAATGACCGCCTCTCACTGTAGGATTTGAGACCGAATTTATCTAATTCTTCTCCAATTGTCCTGGCATCTGCAGCAGTCCTGCATGTATAAATACCCAATCCTAATGGAAAGTGAAGAGAGGGTTTCTTTCTATTTCTCAAGACTGTGTGGACACCGTGAGCTTGCCTCAAGAATTCCATGAAGATAACCTTATCTGACGGATACCTTGGCAACATGAGCGGGGCACCTGAATAACCATAAACCCTAAGATAGGTAAAGGTAGGAAACTGTATAAACCAATCTGCCCATTCTGCCATTGCTGCCCTGGCAACTGAAGAGATGCGGACGTGCAATTCATTGTCTAAGTCACGCACTGTGTACATCAAGAATGCCTCGTTCACCCTTTTGTAGTGGTGCAACGACTTTGTGAACTCCAGCTGGGGATAATAATTATATATGTGTTGAACGCTCAAAGATCCCTCGGTGTTCAATCCTCTGAATTGACCTTGATAGGCCACCAGGTAGACTAGATATGACACCATGTGAAATACATGAAACTGGAAATATTCTGTTATTTGTTGATGTAGGCAGTCACTTATCAAAGTAGGCCAGTCATAAACTCGCCTTCATAATGTGAGGTATGCATAAAACATCCGGTTGAACTGCGGCATCCCCCTCAACCAAGTGACCTGCTGTTGGAGCAAAGTGATGATGATGGCAACCTCGCCCTGAATCCCCTGTCCGACATTCTGGGCAATGTCTTATGTCTTTCTTAATCCACCTCTGTGCAATCTTCTTGCCGTACTTGTCTTTGTGCATTTCCCATATTCTTTCACATTCACCCTTTGAAATAGTGACACTTTCAGGCCAAGGGGGAATGGAAAACACTTCTTGATCATATCAGGCTTCAAATTGCAAATCAATTTGCCATCAACTGATTGAATCTCCCTTGTAGCCGGGTTGTAATGTCAACGTGTTTATCACGAACTCGTTGACTCAACTGATATAGGAATAGACGCTGCCGGAGGGTTCGTAATGACCCAGTTCCCCTGGCTGAAGCATTCCCTCGCCTCTCCACATGTAGGTCGACACACGATGACATGATGCAAGTCTGCCCCGCCTGTTTTGATGTAATTGTGAAAAAGTGCTGATCTTGGCTTTGAAAAACATTAGGAGTGTACTCCATTTCAGAAAACTCGAAGAATGACTGTAAACTCGCCCTGGTTTAGACAAGTCTTGAACAATTTCTATTTTTAGAATGCTGATTTTTGTGCTTCAACGGACGAATTTTTTGAGAATTTTTTCTGAGATATGGGTTTTGTTCAGAATGACGATACAAGACAACCCAGATCGTCCGTTTTTGAAAATCTTGAATTTTGAATGAAAAAGCAGCAAACCCTAATTTCTTCAATTTTTCCCGAAAAAAGCTGGCATCTGGGTTTTGTTCAGAATATCATTAGAAATGGACCCATGATTGAATTGCAAAACTCGACGCTTGATTGAAAAGTGTCAACCCTAGGTTTTTTAGTATCCTATTAAGATTATGAAAGGACCCAGATGGTTGAAATTTGAATGCACTGAGGTTTTCACCGACATGCAAGATAAAAGCACTTGCTGCAACTTGATGAAGTTCTTGAAAAATTCTTCAGAAGATAGAGGCAAAAAGACCTAGATGACTGAAAAATTGAAAGCCTTGACCTTCTGCTTGAAAAACTTGATCTTCTGGAACAAAAAGCTTGAAAGAACAAGGGTTTATGCTTGCTGGTCTGAAAAATCTGATGTAAAACCAGCAACTATGGATTCTTGAATCACAAAAATTCTTCAAACTTGCTGCTCCAACTTTCTCCTCTGGATGCTACCCGCAAAAATAATGAAAAATACATTGAAAAGAAGTGTTAAATAGACTTAGGTTTTGATTTTAGGTTTTGCTTTTTTTTCTCGCTTTTATTTCTCAAAACCCTAAATCTCATTCTCTCAAGTTCGATCATCTTCCTCTTCCTTGCCAATTTTGAAATTTTGAAAATTCAAAAATCTTCATGCATGAAGGTTTGGCGCTTTTCTCCAAGAGGGGCGCCAACTCACCAAATGGTTAGTCAAAATTTCAACTTTCGACTTTCTCAATTTTAACATACTACCACCGATTTCGCTATAGGTTTATTCCATAAAAGTAGCCGAGGGTTCATCATGGTTTTAATCGATTCTCGAAGACGCTCGAGGCACCTCACTAAAACTTGATTCTCGACCTCCGACCACTTCTGGAGGCCTTTTCCTCTAGGGCTCAGCTTTCTTCAAGTTGTTAGCCATTTTCCTATTTCAAGTTCTTCTATTAACTTCTTCCAGCGATGATCCTTAAGTAACTGAAGTCTTCTACGGTTGAATATCGCGTTTCATCGCGAAGTCGGATCAAGAATGAAGGGGTCTCCGAGATACGCTTGTCAAAAAGTGGATTTTACCTTCAAAAGTTGTCATACTATATCTGATCGTTTCACTTTACCGTACTTAGTTTATTTTGACTTTTCACTTTTGCTTGGAATTCTCTTTCACCTCTCATCGACCTTATGTTCACCTTGAACTGATGACCGCTAGCCCTGTCGTGTCAGACAGCTCAATGCAGCCGGGCCAACATCCATAGCTTTGACTGCAAATTCCTCTGTCTGCATCCTTGAAAAGTTGGGCGCCTTTCTCTTCCTAGGGCGCCCAGTTTCTCCAGACTTAGAAAAATTCATAATTTATTCAACTTCAAGTTTCAGATTTTCACTTCATACCTTCTACTTTGACTTGAATTTGCCGGAGACTGGATCATCAGATGCTCTGACGGGGATATCCATCGCGAAGCTGACTGAAAACTGAGCAACTTCCATTGGAGACCGTAACCCTAATTCCTTCATCTGGCACCCTGAAAAGGTGGGCGCCTTTCTTCAACAAGCCCAAACTTAGCAGACTTAGAAAATTTTCATGACTTTTCAACTTTTCTTCCTCGATCCTCGTGCATGTTCATCGTTTCACTTTCTGCCGGAAGTTTTGAATGTTAAAATTAACGCCTGGCAGTCGGATGACCTCCATTGATGACCTCGGAACTCCAGATATGCTTGAAAAAGCTGAATAGACCCAGTAGGGCAAAACTGATTATTTTAAGATTCTGACCCACCTGATGGACATGACACATTTTGAGCTAATCACCGGGCCCCACCTCGACCAACTTTCATTTTTAGAAATTTTCTATTTTTAGAAATTTTGCGATCCGCTTCGAAGAAACCTAAAACCCGTAAAACGTTACTATTTTTCTAAAAATAGCTTCCTAAAATTTAGGGATGAAAAACTGAGATCTGGGTTTTGTAGGTTAAGCTGCTCTTAGCAGACCCAGATCGTCAGAAATTGAAAATTTTGCGTTTTAACCCTCCATGCAAGACATGCACACCCAAATTTTGACCTTTTTGACTGTTTTGACAAGATTTTTACTCATTTCTTCAAAATGTCTAAGTGTAACAAAATTTTTAATTTTGGGGTACAACACTCCTCAAGAAGGCGTACTTTCTCTTCAAGGCTTAAGATTTGACATTTTAATTAAATATCAAACTTTGAAACATGCGCCCCTCATAATCTTGCTTTGACTTAGGAAATAATTAAAATCATCTCTTAATGAGGGCGCCACCCTCAAAGACCCACTTTTTAAAAACAACATTAAGTCATTAAGTCTAAGCCAAGGGGTCAACGTTAAAATATAACATTTAAACGTGACCTTTTTAATTAAATGACTTAACTTATCCTCCTGAGTGTGCCCTGAAGCCAAAATTGAGCAAGACATCTGACCCAACTGAAACAGGAAGTCAACCGAGCTGAACTCAACTGGAAAGCTGCCAAAAATAGAATTTACTAAAAATAGTAAATTCCAAAAAGTGCTCTGAATGCCGAGATGATCATATCACTGCGAAGCTCTCTGAAAACCCAGAAAGAATCCGCCATTGAATCCTCCATCTCTGAGCAATGACCTCAAAAATAGGAAACCCTAATTTTACCTTCCGACTAGCCTTCGAGTTTCCAGAAAAAGGCCAACGGTCACATGAATGATCAGGTTTGAGAAGGGGACATTACATCTTTTGCAAATGTTTCTCAAGATGTAGGCGCCCAAAAAACCAAGCACCAAACAGCAGCAACTTCAACTTATTTTTTAACTTGCACAATTCCCAATGCATATGAGATGGTACGGCCCTCTTGGGAAGGGCGATTTTAATTAAAAATCAAGCACTTCAAAATAAAATCTCAAAACTTGCATGAATGGTCGCCCAAGGTCAGCAAACAGATTGGTTAAATACCTAGAACGAAATTCAAGCTGGAAAATAAGCCATGAATAAAAATCACTTTCAGCAGTTGATGAAACAGCAAACCAGAATTACCAAAATCTCCAAAATTCTTCAATCTTTGATGTTCAATCTGCTAGTCTGAAGTTGAGAAGCAGCAATGTAGCCAACTAGGTGTTATATTGCAAACACGAAATTGGATGAGAGGCTAGGAGGTAGACTTCCTCGAAGCAATTTGTCAATTGTCATTTCGACAACATAACTTTAGCATAATTTTCATGGATGAAATGCTGGAGCAAAAGCCTTCAATAAATAAGAGCTCACAAACTCTTCAAATGCCTGAGAAGCAGACCAAGAGACACAGGAGACCCTTCAATTTCCAAAAACCATTCAACTTCACAAGGTGGCGTCCCAAAAGGCCTCATATAAATTCACTTTATTCAAAAATATAAAAGTGGCGTCCACTTTTCAAGATGATGAAATATTTGAATAAAGACTAATTAAATTTATGATGAAGGCGTACCCCTTCATGGCCCCACTTTAAAACAACTTAAGTTACCTCCTTAGGCCAAGGTGGGGGTCAACAGTGAATTAGAACAAAAAGCCATTAATTAAATATTTTTGCCAACTGAAGACCAAACCAAAAATATAACAACTGCCCCAACTGCCAAGGATTAAGAATGGACAACTGCAACTGCCACAACTAGCATTTACTAAAAATAGTAAATAATATGAAATACCACAAAACTCCAAGCCAAGAAACCCTAATTTTCACCTCATTCCAGTCTACGGGTTCTGGAATAGACTGATGAACTGCAATGCTGATCACTGATGAGAAGGGGACATTACATAACTCGTGGAGGCTCTGGCTGAGTGGGCTCCTGTCGAACTATTTCCTTCTTCCTGGACTCTGGACCTCTTGTAAACTGTTTCTTCCTGCCAGTGGTGGGCGTCCTGTGATCTCCCATCATATTGTAAGTCAAAGCAATTGACCTACTCTTTAGCCTGTTCACCCGTCTATCAACCCATGCTCTGGTAAATGTCATGACCGGGATAGAGAGAGTATCTAAATCAGCAACCTCGGGCTCTGACCAATCCACGGGTGGAAGTGGAGTATCTCGAACAGCTGCATATTCCGGATGGACTACATCCATATCCTCATTGACCTGGTCCGGAACTGACACAACTTCGCACTCCCTGATCAAGGTAATAGGCAACCGAGAAAACATCCTCTTCCTTACTTCAATTTCATCAACTGCATTAGCCCAATAATCCTCTATGGTGGCCTTATGTTTGAATTCTTCTGACAACACCCACTTGATGTTATGATGCGGGTCATAGTGTTGTCGACTTGTATGATATGAGAAATGATAAAATTGAAGTTCACTTTCAGCCTCTCTCGCTGCCTGTATCGAGGGACACACCTCATCCAAGTTGCCCATGCCAACTGGAAATTCTATTCCTCCCTTCTTCTTTTTCTTCTGAATCTTATCAAAGGCAAGCAGTTGCCTAGATATCTCTAGCATCAATATTCTATCTGTTGGGTATTTAAGCAGTCTATATGGGTATGATGAGAAACCTTGTAGCCTAACATAAGAAAATCTCGGAAACTGTATGAACCAGCACCCATACCTTTCGACTAACTCCTGGGCTTCCCTCGAGATTCTATGTTGCAACCGCTCCTGAAGCAGTCTCGTGATGTACATGGTGAAAGAATCGTTGACATGCTTGTAGTGGGTTGTGCTTGACAGGTGCAACTGTGGACAGGCATCAAAGATCTTAAACTGGTGGGAGCCACAACCGATAGGTTCCTTGTAAGAAATCCCCCTGTACTTCGTCATCCGTGCCATCATATAAATGATATAGGAACTCATGTAAAATGTCTTCATTCTCCTCAAGCTTAGGAGCTGCTCATGTAGATTATCACTGATCATCTCGGCCCAATTGACATAGTCCTTCCCTTCTAGCACCACGTTGATGTAGTAAAACATCCAAGGCTCAAAAATAAATGACTGTGCACAGCCTCCAACCCGACTCAGCATCATGATGAGATCACAATATTCCTGCTTCAAGTCATCCGCTATGATCTGTTTGGGCAACTTCATTCGAGAAGGCTTAGGAGTGCTCATCCAGTGGGTGTTAATTGTATCCATGCATCGCTCAAAAGTAGAAGCATACATACGCTCAGCTCGTTCTCTGGACTTGTAGATCATATTTCTGTGCATTGGGATCCCGAAAGCTTCACCAATGGCTGCTGGAGTAAGATTGGCAAGCACTTGGCTATCTGGTGACATGATTGACCGGTGTTCCTTCTCGTAGCAATTAGCACACTCCATTATCAGCTCCGAGCATTGAATAGCTGGCAGAAAACCAGCAGCTGCATATAATCCACTTCGGACAATGTTGTGCGAAGTGATTGAAGCCCGATGACTTCCAATTCCAAACATCCTGTTCTTGAAGGTTTCTAGGTTGACGGAGCCCAGGTTAGTGTCTGTCAACTTACCCAATTTTGAAATGAATTTCGACTCTGGCATGAACGTTTTGCTCAGCTTCTTGATCACAGCCTGTCTTGAGGCACCATTGTCCTTTCCAGTCATCCTTGCTTCAGCCATCTGCAACATAACAAACATCCATCAGCAATTCATAAAAATAAAATAAGGCATTGTGTGTAGGGGCTGCAGTTGACTTTAGAAGCTGCAATAACTTTCGTGTTTGCAAACCTCAGCTTCTTTTCTTGAATCCCAACACTTAGAACAGATTTCTAAGTAAATTTCGGTGGCTTCACTACTTCAGCAATTTGAACTTTTATAACTTCGTATCAGCAATCAGCAATCTCACACTTCGAAAACTTTCAGCAATTTACTTTACTTCAAGGCGTCCCTTCCAACTGGCAACTCCTACTTCAGCAATGAATCAAACTTCAGCCTCAACACTAGCAAAGTTGTACCTCTCAGCACAAACAACTTCTATCTTCAGCAAAAACTTCTTTAACCAGCAAGGGCGTACTTCTCCAGCAACTCAAGGCGTCCCTCCAGCAGCTCCAACAACTTCAAACTTCGAACTCTTCAAGCAACAACTCACTGCAACACCTCACTACTTCACTTAGAGAGAATTCAACTTCCTCAGCTGTGAAAAATAAGTGAGAGATCTCTCCATTTTATAGCTCAAAATCGAATTCTAGAAGAAGCCAATTATAGCCAGTGCATTAAATTTCCACTACTTTGCTTCAAAAATTCAAATTTTCCCTCTCTGGTGTTTCTGACACTTGTCTCTAGTCGTCGGGAATCTTGTTCTTCTAGAAACTTGACTTTGACTGGTGTCTTTGAATTTACTTTTGAAAATTTAATTTAAATTCCTCATTTTAACTCACTAGCCGGAGCTCTGTCACTTGAATTTGAATTTATTTCTTCATCATCTCTGGAAAATTCATCCTCGAAGAATTCAACCAAAATCATCTAGGCAACTGACTTCAAATTCATCATTCGAAGGAAATTCATTTTGAAAACACATTTTATTCAAATTTTCCTTAGAAAATTTTAAATTCTCCCTTAGGAAAATTCACAAATTAAGCACTGATTAAATTCTTCACTGGAAAAGTGTTGGCGAAGTGTGGAAGACTTGGAAATCCATCTATCATCGCGAACGTTCAGTACCCAGAAGAAAATTTTCTTCAGAATGCCTCGAATCCATGGGTACTCAACGAACGGGTTTATTTAATTTTCGAATGTTGAACCTTAGAAAAAATATTATTTTCACCATTTTAAATTTATTCTTCGCCTGTGATCATCCTGTGTTGCTCCAATTTGAAGAACTTGAATTCATCTGCATTATCATCGTCTTCTGACTTCACTGCTGAGAAAATTTGCTCGTGCTTCGGAAAATTTCATCACCTTGAGCTCCAGGCGTATTTTCTAAGAAAATATTTGCCTTAGAAAATACTTTAATCATCTTGCATTTTGAGAATTTGCCTTAGAAAATATTTTGTTTGCCTGCCAGCGAGAGAAGTATCATCTTCACTTAGAAAAAATTTACTTATGCCCGGCACGCTTGATTTGCCACTCACCATTTTGGATTTAACTCTACACTTGAAAGGCAATTTTATTCTAACGCCTTAGAAATATTTTATTATTCTCCACTCAACATTTTAGGCGCATTTTATATTTATCCTTGCCCTAGGAAATTTTTATACCACTCAGCAAGTCACTTCACTTCATACTTCTCTTGAGACCCTAGGCGCATAACTCGACATTTTAAAATCACGCCTTGAAATATTTCTAAACATGCCTTAGAAAATTTTCTAGCACCTTATGACTCCCATCTCCCTTGGCGCATATAACACACTTGAGAGAAAATAATAAAACAAAACGCCTAGAATTCATCTTTGCCACCTCACACGCCTTAGGAAATTCTCCAACGCCTTACACCTTGAGTGCGCCTAGCTTTTACCATCTTTTCACCACGTCTAGGCAATATTTCTTACCTCACTTACCACCTTTATTCATCTTTTACCATCCAAACTTGGGCGCATTTGAGCATATCCACTGGATGACCTTTCAACTTCACTTTTTTGTCTTGACATGCACTAGTTTGGGCGCATTTCACCCCTTGAGGAGGACGAACTCCTTTGACTTGTTGACTAGCTTTTACCTTGAGCGCATTTTGATGTAGCTGGTGGATAAAACGTGTTGACTTGTTGACTTTCTCTTCCTTTGGGCGCATTTTGATGTAGCTGGTGGATAAACTCATGACAACGCCTCAAGAGTGACTCTTCACCTTCCAATTTTTGTCCTCACATGCATGCATTTGGGCGCATTTTGCCCCTTGAGGAGGATGAAAAGTTTGACTTTGCTTTGACCTTCCTTGCCTTGGGCGCATTTTGCTAGGCCTGCTGGATGAACTTTTCAAGTTGGGCGCATTTGGAGGGGTGAGGCGGATTTCTTATACTTAGAAAATTTTTCAATCTTCTTGAGTTTCCCTTGGGCGCATTTTGGCCTGCCTGCAGGATAAAACTCATTGACTTCTCTTTGACTTTTTCATCTTGGGCGCATTTTTCCCCTGAGTAGGATGAACTTCATACTTAGCATTTTTCTTGAGCTTCCTCACTCACCTGGGGCGCATTTGAGCTAGGCAGAAGGATAAATGGTGTTGACTTCGTTTGGCTTCCTCCAGTTTGGGCGCATTTTGCCTTGTGTGAAGGACGAGCTTCATGACCTTGAAATTTTCCATGCTTCCTTACTCACCTGGCGCATTTTGCCATGTCTTCTGGATAAAGTTCCAGACTTAGAACTTTTTTCATCATTTTCGCCAGCTTACGTGCCCTGCTATTTATAGTAAGTCCTCTGAATTTTGCACCTCTGAAGCTCGGAATGGCCTGAAACTTTGCACACTGCATCCTTATGATCTTGTCAACCTGTCGGCACTGCCATTTTTAGTCACCCTGCTATTTTTAGCATGTTTCTGAAGGTGGTTTACTATAAATAGTAACCTCATGTTTCTGATAGCTCCCATGCTCCGATCGAGTTGAAATTTGGATGAGGCGCTCCTCACCACGTGACCTGTTGGCTAACACTGACGCATGCAATCAATTTACTATTTTTAGCCAGTTTCCAAATTGACTTACTATAAATAGTAAGTGCTCCGTTTGACTTGAAATTTCACCAGCAGATAGCCTGAAGGACGTTGATCGCGGTGGTTTACATCGGTTTTTGAAAATTTTGACTTTTTACGCCTATTTTTAGGCTCCGAAGCTGGAAACCCTAATTTGCTCTGCATGCATATCAAATGATCTCTGTTTCCCTCCGTTTTTGTGGCACTGCGATCAGTTCGTGAATCTGAACTGCTAGGAAGCGGCTGTCGGGACACACCTGCTAAAAATAGCAAGTTCCTTACTGAGTGAGAATCTCCGTTTGCATGTCACACCATCGCGAAGCTCTCGAAAAACCCATCAGGAATCACCCGACATGCAAAAGAAACCCTGACATGCAAACCCTAAAAATAGCCTCGGAAGGCTGAATCCTGAAAGTGGTCGTCTCGTTTTGCATGTTATATCATCGCGAAGGTCTCGAAAAATCCAGAAGGAATATGCCAACATGCAAAGAAAAACTCTGCATCTGAACCCTAAAATTTGCTTCGGAAGCTGAATTGCTAAAAATAGTAAGTTGTTTGTTTTTGCTCAAATTTTGCACGCGAGCAGTCTGATACGCTCTGAATGCCGTGTGACTGCTGGAATCTCAAAATAGCTGACGGACTGCATGTAATTGTGCACTTACTAAAAATAGTAAGTACCTCAGAATCTGATGAAACTTGGTTGGAAGTCTGCTGGAAGCACACTAACACAAACGTTAAGCTCAATTTTCAATTTACTAACTTTATTTGCCCTTGGACTGACCAGAAACGACGAAACCCTAATTTCAGACTTGGCCAATTTCACGTTTAAACTCAATGGCGGAGACATCCCCGGAAGGCGGACATCAGAAAAGAGACAGAGCGAGAGAGAGAGAAGAAAACCCAAGCCAAAAGACCAGAACGGAGCAAAAATTAGGGGGTCCCCATCTTGAATGGGGCGATGTGTGAAAAGGTCACAACACTCAGGAGTCAGCCTCCTAGCAAAAATAGCCTCCAATGTGTTCAAGACTCCATCAAGAATGTTCACCATGGCCTTTCTGACCCTTGCCAAGTCTGCCTGTGCTCCATCAAAGAATCCTCGGCCTGTGACAACCTGAGGAATACCAGCTGGTGAAGTCATATCTATCACCCTCCTATATCACGCCTCCCTCAACCAAAGTCTGTAAGGGAGTATGCATCAAAGCTTCTAAGTGAATGAAAACCTTGGTTTGATAGATATGAGCATCGCCCCAAGCTTGATCAACTGCATCCATCCGTGCCATAATGTTGGAAGCCTGTTGAGAAGCATGAGCAAGATCCTCCATAAACTTTTTTGTCTCGGCACGAACGCTAGCAACCCACTTATCCGCCTCCTGTGCCATCTTCGTCAAATCTTCCAAGCCATTGATAGACTCTTTAGGCAACTCGTCTAGAAGCTCAGTTGACGGATTCTCTTGCCCACAAGGACAAGACAAATGTTGTACGTAACCAATCAGAGTCTTGTGCTCCTTCAATTTCTTATATTTGCCTTTAGTCCGGAGCAATCTGTCCTTGAGTGCCTGGTAGGAGTTATCACACTCCTCAATTATCTGTGCTCCTGTGGGGCGACCTAACTCCATGGTGGTGATCACATAGTTTTCCGGAACAGCCTCATCTCGATCACACTCAATTCTTGGCACAACCACATGAAGGGTGCGAGAACGATCCTCATTTGTTGAAATCTTTGAAAACTTCCTAGCTCTTTTCTTTCTCGGAGGCACACTGATCCTACTCAGGAATTCCTCCATCTCAACTGCTGGATCGGTTTCTTCAACGGGGCTCCTCCTCATCCTATCTCTAAGCCAATCCGGTACTACCTGTTGTAGGTCAGATATAATAAGTGGCTGCTCATTCCTTGCTTCTTCTTCACAAACCTCTTCTCTAACTTCATCCTGACGAGGCTCACCAACCTCTACGAGTTGAGTATCTCCTGAACTTAGGGCCTCCTGCCCTGTAACAGTGTCATCCTCTAATGCCGCCTCAATCTCATGCTAGAAGCGTGTATCTGTGGCCGTTTCTTTGTCTTCTTCCTGTTGGTTATCTCTAATAGGCGCATTGACACTTTGGCCAATGACTCTCTCCACGGTAGCTGATCTTCCTCCTGTAATTCCTATTCCTTATTCAATATATTCCTCCGATCAGCAAACAATGAAACCTCTTGTATACTTGGAGAATGAGTCTCCAATGGCGTAGGTAATGCCACCTCAACACTCGGAGGCTCTAGCTGGACTGGCTCTTTCTTTCGTGAATCTGGAGCTCGAGCAACCTACTTCTTCCTCGTAATAGTTGGCGACCTATGATCTCCCATCAAGTTGTAAGTAAGAGGAATTGACCTGCCTTTAAGCCTATTCACGTGCCTCTCAACCCATCCTCTGGTGAATGTCAGGAATGGTATGCAAAGTGTATCCAAATCCGCAATCTCCAGCTCCGACCAATCTGGAAGTGGAAGTGGTGTATCCCTCACTGTCTCATAGTCTGGATGAAGAACGTTCATATCCTCATCTACCTAGTCTAGCATCGGGACAATCTCACATTCTCTAATCATGCTCAATGGTACTCTGGGAAACATCATTTTTCTTACCTCAGCCTCATCCAACGCACTAGCCCAGAAGTCTTCGATGTTTGCCTTATGTCTGAACTGCTCTGACAATATCCATCTGATGTTCCTGTGAGGATCATAATATTGTTTGCTGGTGTAGTTAGAAAGGTGGAAAAACTGAAGCTCATTTTCAGCTTCCTTGGCTACCTGTAGTGAAGGACACACTTCATCTGAATTTCCCATGATGATCGGAAAGTCAAGTCCTTTCTTCTTCTTCTTCTGAATCTTGTCATAGGCAATGAGTTTCCTAGATATTTCTAACATCGCGATCCTCTTTGTAGGTTATCTGGGCAACCTATATGGATATGAAGAGAACCTTTGCAGCCTAATGTAAGTAAATTTCGGCAATTGGATAAACCAACACCCGTACCTTTCTATCAACTCCTAAGCCTCCTTGGAGATCCTATGATGAGTTCTTTGCTGAAGTGATCTCATTATGTGCATGGTGAAGGCGTCATTGACTCTCTTGTAGTGAGATGTGCTCGTCAAGTGCAGCTGTGGACAAGCCTCATGAATCTTGAACTGCTGAGAGCCACACCCAATAGGCTCCTTGTATGATATTCCTCTGTACTTTGTCATACAAGCCAGCATGTAGATGATGAATGAGCCCATATTGAATGTTTTCGTTCTCCTCAAACTCCAGAGTTGCTCATGCAAATTATCACTAATCATCACTGCCCAGTCAATATGCTCCTTGCCTTCTAGCACAAGGTTGATGTAGTAAAACATCCAAGGTTCAAAGATGAATGCCTGGGGGCGTCCTTCGACTTTGCTGAGCATCATAATCAAATCACAATATTCCTGCTTCAGATCATCTGAGATTATCTACTTTGGCAACTTCGTGCCAGTTGGCTTGGGCTTGTTCATCCAACGGGAGTTTATCATATCAGCACATCTGTCAAATGTAGAAGCATACATACGCTCAACACGTTCTCTTGTTTTGTAGATCATCTTCTCGTGTGAGAGAATTCCAAATGCCTCGCCAATGGCTGCAGGTGTGAGGTTGGCGAACAACTTGCCATCCGGTGAAGTGATAGTCCTTTGCTCCGGGTTGTAACAGTTAGCACACTCCACGATCAACTTCGGACACTGAATTGTTGGTAGAAAACCAGCAGCTGCATAAAGTCCACTTCTGACAATATTGTGCGAAGTGATTGATGGACGATGACCTCCAATTCCCATCATTCGGCTTTTGAAAGCTTCCATATTGAAAGAGCCCAAGTTCGTATCAGCCAACTTCCCTAACTTTGAAGAAAACTTCTACTCCGGAAGGAAAGACTTGCTCAGCTTCTTGATCACAGCTTGTCTGGACGCATTTGCCTTGCTGGATTCAACATTATTTTCCTTGCCAATCACTCTTACTTCAGCCATTTTACAAAAACAAAAGATAGTCATTAGGAATTTAACTTAGAAAAATAAAATTACATCGAGGCTGCCAGCAGATTTTCGAAAATGAGAGGCTTTAGCACTAAATTTCAACTTCAAACCTCAACACCTCCTGCAACAACTTCAAATTCTCAACACTTAGAAAATTTTCTTGCAGCAATACAACTTCAGCACTTAGAAGAAAAATTCGACCCAAGCTTGCTTCAGCAACTTCTTAGCTTCAAATTTATTCTTCCTCAAAGCTCAACTTCGAATTTCTCTCAACACTAAGAGCCCAAGTTCGAATTTCTTCACCCTCAACTTTCCTCACACTGCAATCTTCACTTCAGAGCTCAAGTCGAACTTACTAGCTGATGGAGAAAAATGAACAAAACTCACAGTACATATAGCCAAGTCGAATTCTAGAAGGAAGCTAACTTTAGCCAGTTCATTCAAATTTTGATTTACCCTCCTCTAGTAGCTGCAACACTTGTCATCTAGTGTCTAGAATATTTGACCTTCTAGATTTTCAAAAAAATCATCTCATGGTATGGGCGCATTTTACTTTACCATCATTTTTAAATCATCTTTTGAAAATATTAAATTCAATTGCACCCCCTTAAGAAATTCATTTCACTAGCTGAGGTATTGATACTTTGATTTTATCATCTAGGCATATTTTCAAAATCATCTAGGCACTTAACTTCAATTTCACCAGTCAAGGCATTTTATTTCTAACAACACTTTTTCCTTTTTGCCTTAGTAAAATTTTAAATTTCCTTAGGAAATTTCATTATTCAAGCGCCCATCAAAAACCTTCATCTTAAAATCCTGGGCAACGTGTGGAAAATTTTAAAATCAATCCCTTGTCGAAGATATCCAGTACCCAGAAGAAAATTCCCCTCAGAAAATGCCAAATTCATGTGTCTATAGACGAAGGGGTACTTTTAATTTTTGCAATTTATACCTTAGAAAAAATATTTTCATCAAAGTTCATTTTCATTCTTCATCTTTGGGCATATTTCTTTCTCCTGGTTTGCCTTGGAAAATTTTTATTCAACTTCATGAAGCTGGCGCATTTTGACTTCTTCTCTGCCAGTTTATCCATGCCTTAGTAAATTTTATCACCCCCTCCCAAGGTTAGGCATATTTCTCTAGGGGAGGAGAGATTTCAACACTTCGAAAAAATTGCATCATCACTATGAGCATGGGTGCATATGAGAGGTCTAGGAGGAATTTCAATTTTTCCTTAGACAAATTTTCTCTCATCCATCTCCAATCATGGGCGCATTTGAGGGTGTGAGAAGGAATTTTGAACACCCTAGTCATTTTTCCTTGCCACTATCTCTCTCCATTTTGGGCACATTTTACTTGGGGAGGAGGAATTTAAACTTGTTTTGTCCTTTTCTAGGCCAAGATGGGCGCATTTCAAGTATAGAGGAGGAATTTTTGACACTTCAATTTTTTCATGCTAGCCCATCAACTTGGGCACATTTAGCTAGTGGTGGAGGAATTCAACATACTTAGCAACTTTTAAAAGCCACCCCCTTCATCAAGTTTGGGCGCATTTGAGGCATCAAGGAGGAATTTATAATGCCTTAGAAATTTTTTTGTTTCTCCTCCAAGTTGGACGCATATCTCTAGATGAGGGGGAATTTTCCCATACTTAGCAAACTTTCAACTTACCCAACTCCACTTTGGGTGCATATGAGGGGTGGGGGAGGAAAATTTTATACTTAACAACCCTTTTCTCACCTTGACTTGATGAGGGCGCATTTAGGGGGGCTAGGAGAAATTAACAATACTTAAAACATCTTTTAAAAAAGCCACCACCTTCAACTTGGGCGCATTTGGGACCCTCTACAGTAATTTTTACTTAGAAAATTTTCTAGCTCCATATCCATCAAGGGCGCATCTAGGGGGTCCTACAGGAACTTCTACGCCTTAGACAATTCTTCAAGTACCTTTCCAATATGGGCGTATTTGGGGGGTCATGGAAGAACTTTCAACATGACTTTAGAAACTTCTTTCAATGTCCTCCATAGTCTAGCAAGTTGGGCGCATTTCATGGGTCAAGGAGGAATTCTTCAAGACTTGAAAATTTTTCATCACTACCTCTATCCTTGGGCATATTTGAGGTGTGGAGCAGGAATTTCACACATTTAGCAACTTTTCATCCTTCAGCCAACCATCCAACATGGGCGCATTTCAGGGGGTGAGCAGGAAGTGTCTCAGACTTAGACATTTTTTAGCTTGCTTGCCCTTGTTTACTATATTTAGCAAGTTTACTGGTTTTCATCCCTCCGTAGCTTGGATTGATCTGAAATTTTAACCACAGGATCCTCATGACCTAGTTGATCTGTTCACATTGCCATCTTGTGTCGACCTGCTATTTATAGCTTGTTTTTGGAGGTGTTTACTATTTATAGTAATTGCTTGGTTTCAGGACTTTTGCAACTCCGTTTATCTTGAAATATGACTGACGTGATCCTCATGGGTTGAATGGCCTGTTCACACTGGTGTCCCACGCTGACTTGCTATTTATAGCCTGTTTCAGAAGTGACTTACTATAAATAGTAAGTGCTTAGATTGCCTTCAAATTTTACCAGTGGAATCCTTGAAAGATACTGATCGCAGTGGGATACACTGGTTTTCGAAGATTCTGGCATTTGACCCCTCATTTTAGGTCCTAGAGCTAGAAACCTTAATCTGACTTGCATGTTGCTCAAACGATCTCCGTTTGACCCCATTTCTGTTGCATGTTGCCCTGTTCATGATATTGAAGTGCTGGGTAGCTACCAGAGTGATCTTGCTAAAAATAGTAAGTGCCTGAAAAAGTGATCATCCTGCTTCGCATGTTACCTTGCTGCGTAGCTCTTGAAAAACCCAGGATGAATATGCTGACATGCACTGAAAAAGTCCTGTTGTGACCTTTTCACACATCGCCCCATTCAAGATGGGGACCCCTAATTTTTGCTCCATTCTGGTCATTTTGGCTTTGGTTTTCTCTGTCTCTCTCTGTGTCTCTCTTCTGCTGTCTGTCTTTTCGGGGACGTTCCCGTCTTTGAACTTAAACGAGTGAAATTTGGCCAAGTCTGAAATTAGGGTTTTGAGTCTTTCCAGCCAATTTGAGGTCGAATAGGGTGAGTAAATTGAAAATTGAACTTAACAAAGTTGTCAGCAGACATCCAGCAGGCTCTCAGCAAAAATTTATCAGATTCCGAGGTACTTACTATTTTTAGTAAGTGTGAAATTCAGGGCAATTTGCCAGCTATTTTGAGATTCCGATCATCACACTGCATTCAAAGTATATCAGACTGCTCGCGTGCAAAATTTGAGCAAAAATCGACGACTTACTATTTTTAGCAGTCCGGCTTCCGGCACAGATTTCAGGGTCCAAATGCAGAGTTTTTCTTTGCATGTCTGGATATTCCTTCTGGGTTTTTCAAGACCTTCGCGACGACATAACATGCAAGTCGAGATAACCACTTTCAGGATTCAGCCTTCCGAGGCTATTTTTAGGGTTTGCAGGTCGAAGTTTCTTTTGCATGTCGGATGATTCCCCGATGGTTTTTCGAGAGCTTCGCGATGGTGTGACATGCAAAACGGAGATTCCCACCGTAAGGAACTTGCTATTTTTAGCAGGTGTGTTCTGGCAAACACCCGCCAGATTCACAAGTCATCGCAATGCCACAAAAACGAAGACAAACGGAGATCTTTTGATACGCATGCAGTGCAAGTTAGGGTTTCCAGCTTCGGAGCCTAAAAATAGGCATCAAAAGTCAAAATCTTCAAAATCCGATGTAAACCACCGATCAGCGTCCTTCAGGCTATCTGCGGTGAAATTTCAGGTCAAACGGAGCACTTACTATTTATAGTAAGTCAATTTGGAAACATGCTAAAAATAGTAAATCAGCTGCATGCGTCGATGCCGGCAGTAAGGTCACGTGGTGAGGAGCGCCTCATTCAAATTTCATTCAAATCGGAGCTGTGGAGGTACCAGAAACGAGAGGTTACTATAAATAGCAAAGCACTTCTCAAAATGTGCTATTTTTAGTAAGTCAGCTCAAAATGGCAATGTCAACAGGCTAACCAGGTCATGAAGGTCCAGTGGTCAAAATTTCAAGGCAATCTGAGCTTTCGAAGTTTGAGAATCAGAGGATTTACTATAAATAGCAGGGGCATGAATGCTGGCAAAAGATGATGAAAATTTGTCTAAGTCTAGAGCTTCATCCAGTTGACATAGGGAAATGCGCCCATCCCAGCTGGAGGCATAAAAAATTCAAAGTGATGCAAGTTCGTCCTGCTCTGGGGTCAAAATGCGCCCAAAGCACAACTGGTCAAAGAAAAGTCAAAGTGTTCATCCACCTCCAGGGGCAAAATGCGCCCAAACTTGAAGAGGAAAAAGTTGAAAATTTTCTAAGTCTGAGACCTCGTCCTTCACCAGGGGTAAAATGCGCCCACAAGCAAGCTGGAGACATTCAAAAAATTTCTAAGTATAAAAAATCCACCTCCCTATGCTAAATGCGCCCACCTCTCAAAAGGGTCAAAGAAGTCAACAAACTTCATCCACCTTACCCAGCAAAATGCGCCCAAGTTGAGAGAGTTGATGGCAAAATTTTCTAAGGCATGGAGATATCCTTCTCACCCCCCAAAATGCGCCCATCCTGCAGCTAGGATGAAATGCGCCCAAAAGTCAAGGAGTCAAACATTTTCATCCTGCATGAGGGGTAAAATGCGCCCAAAAGCTGCCATGTGAGGACAAAAGCTGGAAGGTGAGGAGTCACTAGTCTAGGCGTTATAAATGCTCCATCCTCCATCTACATCAAAATGCGCCAAAGGACAAAGGAGTCAACAAGGTCAACTTATCTCATCCTTCCCCACCTAAGAAATGCGCCCATGCTTTAAAAGAGGGTCAAAGAGTCAAAGATTTCGTCCTTCTTCACATGGAATATGCGCCCATCCTCCTTCATGTGCAATATGCGCCCAAATGAGGGCATGTCAAGACAAAAATGTGATTAAGGCGTAGCCAAGCTGGTCAACATTCTCCTCTCTCCTTTGAATGCGCCCAAGTAAGGGCATGTAAAGACAAAACATCCCCATGAAGAGGCATCCACGCAAATTTAGAAGGAGACAAAGGCGTTGAAAATCATGTAATGGCTAAGTCAGGGGTGGCGTTTAAAGTTCATCCTTCAGCTTATGAGAAATGCGCCCAAAACAGATCATATGAAGACAAAAGTTTTAAATTTTTCTTGACCCCACCACATATGCGCCATGAAAAAGTAAAGTGTGGAGTGAAAAACGGTAAACAGGGTGAAATGGAAAGGATAAAGTGACTATGGCGTTGAAATGTAAAAAAATTCTCTCCTAGATGTGGGGTGCGCTCAAGGTAAAGATGAATAAATATACTTGGCGTGGAAATTTTAAATGTTTTTCAGGGGGGAATAAAATACAAGGCGTGGAAAGTAAAGATTGCTAGGTGTTTGAAAATGTTCACCTTCAAGTGTGATGTGCGCCATGCATAGTGTGCTATAAAATATTTGAAGATGTTGAGAGTAAAGTGCTAAATGGTAGGTGTGCGCCTATGAATAAGGGAGTTATAAGGTGTTAGAAATATTTTGAAGGCGTTGAAATGTTTGAGGGTGGTGAAAACAAAATGAAGTAGGCGCCTCAGGTGGAAAGTGAAATATTTTCTAAGTGTTGGAGAATTCTCTAAGGCGTTAGAAATTTTAATAAAATTGCCTTTCAAGTTTGAAGTGTGGAGTGAAATACAAATGAAGTGAGGCGTGCCGGGAATGTAAAATTTCCAAATGAAGTTGATCAAAAAATTCCTCTCCACTGGCAATTAAAATTTTCCAGGGCAAAATTTTCAAAGTTTTTCAAGATGATTTAAAAATTTTCTAAGGCATGAAGTATTCCCTTCCTCTAGAAAATATGCCTAAGTCTGGTGAGATGGTGAATTTTCCCGAGTTCAGAGTGAATTTTGCCAGTGATGAAGTCAAAAGATGTTGGCAGTGCAGGAATAAAATTTTCCAAGTCAGAGCAAAATTCTCAGAGGGGATCGAAGAACGAGAATAAATTTGATGAAAGAATATTTTCTAAGGTTCAAAATTCAGAGAAATAAAATGAACCCGTTCGTTGGGCACCCATGAATTCAACGCGTTCTGGAGAAAATTTTCTTCTGGGTATCGAAGATTGTCGATGAGGAGTTGATTTTAAGGTCTTCCACAGTTTGTCGAGGATTCTGGGATGAAGATTTCAAGCGGGCACCAGGTTGATGAATTTCCTAAAGGAAAGTTGAAAATTTTCTAAGGCAAATGTGAAGAAAACGTATTTTCAAGGTGAAATTCTCCAGACGATGGATTTGAAAGGAACTGCCTAGGTGAATTTGCTTAAATCCTTCGTGAGGATAGTTTACTTGAGCCAGAAATGAATAAAATCGAGGTTATCAGAGCTCCAGCAGGTGAAATGAAGTTCTCAAGGATGGAAATTTGTCTAAGGCATGAACTTGAACACAAAGTTGGCGATGAGCGCTTGAAAGTTGGAGCATGAAAATCAGGTAAGTGAGTTAAGTTTATATCATGAAGTATTCTAATACCCCTCTCCTTGCTTGTTTTGCAGGAGAAATGTCGAGGCCGAGCACGATGACTTGAAGTGGAAGCACGATGAAGATGAGTTACAATCTCGAAGGAGGAAAATCTGCAAGAAAATGGCTAAGTGTTGAAGAAACATTTTCAAGGCTCAAGATGAGAAGAAGAATGAAAACCCTCAAGTGGAAGAAATCAAAGAACAACGCCAAGAAAGAAGATCGAGAGCAGTGCGAACGCGTCTACAAATGGAATCTTCTAGAAGGATGATGGTGGACATTATGGCGCATTTATTACCCCACTCTCCTCTGTGGCGGTTTTTAGGGCAATATTATTTAGGGCTGAGGTGGCACGATTCTGGCCACTCTATTGATTGTAACCCTAGCCGTCTTTTGGGACTTGGCTAGCTATAAAAGGGGGAGTCCCCCTCATTTGTAATCTCATTAGAGTAGAAGCGTTAGAATCAGAGTAGACATTGAGAGAGCATTAGAACTAGATAGTGTAGCATTGTAGAGCATTTTGCATCATTTGGAGAAGAAGAAAGTTTTCCCTTTGAAAACTTTTGAGGAGATTGTTGTGTAACACATTTTATGATAATAGATCTTTTCATTGATGATGGAATTCGTCTTGTCATGAAATGCTAGCAAGGTTTCTTCTTCCTTTCGTATCCAAGTAGATTAAATTCATGCAAGTAGCATACTTTGGTGTGTGATGTTTTATTGAGATAGCTTCGCTTTATTCCATACCACTAGCGGCTTGTTGATGATAAGTTCGCCTTTGTGGTCGACTGGACATTATCTTGAGTTTAACTTCAGGTTGTGATTGATATGCTTATATGCGTCGTTGTGATGGTGTATGCATGTTAAGTCATAATTTGAACATCTTTTGCTATTTCCCTTGAAGATTGCACCGATTTTGCTGAGGCTGTCCGACGGAGGCTAGGTGAAATCCGGTTGAAGTCTATCGAAATGAAGCTCCACATATCCTGCATTTAGAATAGAACATAAACTTCTTAGGCCCTACACCCTTTTAAATTCAGTTCATTTCCGGTTAGAATTAGGAAACTTGCGCTCACCTGCCAAATCATTTGAATTACACGAAAGCCCTTTGTCTGCTGTTTGTTGTTAGCCGTTGAACAATTGTGTAAGTCCCCTTGAAAATACCAGCAATATCACATCAAGCCAAACTGAGCCTATTCGCACTTAAGGAACCTTGGAGTTGAAAGCATGATCTTACTCGCAATCTTAGCATACTGAATACTTTGTTCAAGAGAGGATAGAGCGTCCGTTGGGAGACTTTATTCTGTGTTGGTGCGGTCTCAAAAACCACGTCAACACGGTGGTATGCCCTTGAGATCCTTATATGACCAGGCGAAAGCATCCTTATACTCCATAAAGATTTTGAATGTTGTCGCTTTCAGTATGGGATCCCAGTCATCACTGACGAGAATCTCCTTAGGTTTTTCCGGCTCACCAAGGTTTACTGTCTTCAGCGTTGGTTCCTCGTACTTGATGAGTTTATCTAGTTCGAACTTATGTGTCGGCGTCTCGTCCAATTCTGCCACACCTTCCTTGTACTCGCCGTATTCCAGAGGGACTGTCTCTTCCTCCCCCCCTTCTGTAATCTATAGCATGTTACAATCTGGGTGGAAGACTTCATAATCCTCCATCTGCCAATGAAATAGACCGTTCATTGAACTTCTCTCATCCTCCGAACAACTCCCGATCTCCAATACACCTTCTTCATTCGGCTCCATCATCTTCCATTCTTCGTCCATATTCAATCCTCCATCTGATTGTGACTCTGAACATGCCAGGTCTTCACTGACTACCTGGCTCTTCAAATCAATGGTGTACTTCTTCCCATGGTTCTCGATTGAAAGTGTGTTCTTCCAGTTCTGGTTCGCCTTCATGGCAATCAGCCATCCACGTCCCAACAGTGCATCGTACGCCTTCTTCTCGAGTGGGATGACAACGAAATTTAACAAAAATTGTTGTGTACCGATCAATACCTTTTGCACCATTAGTGTACCGGGGGGTTTGATGCCATGTTGGTCTGCTCCTACCAGATGAGATGTCAGATGCCAAAGATTTGGCTTACCCAAGCACTTCCATGTTTCTTCAGGTAGTACATTCACCCTCGAACCACCATCGACGATGGTGTTAGAGAGTTCATTCCCAGAATTTCCATCTGCACGACGGTTGGTTTCCTCCAGATACTTACTGCGAGTAGCATTGGATCAGTGGTCTCTGCTACCGGTTCTGTCATTTGTTCTGACGGACCCTTCTGAAGATTATTTTCAATAACATTTGTAAGTGCTACTCTCAGTTCGGGCATCATTTGCAGAAGGTCAATTACCTTGATTGATACGATTGTGTGAAGAACCTGCCGTACTATGTTCTTCTCCAACTACGACTGCAATGACGTACTGGCCATTTTGGAAGTTCCTTGCTCATTTCGCATAGCTTCTTCTACTTCTGCCCTGGCTTCTCATAGTCTTTCCTTCTCCGTATGAGGGTCTGGATAATTGGTCTTCTTCGCTTGCGCCCTTATTATCGCCAGGACTTCTTCATCGGCCACTTCCAACATATTGATGCCTTTCTGTTTCGAGCAGTCAGTGTCTTTGTGATCACCAGGACCAAACCATTTACATAGTTTTCCCCCGATGCCTTGACCACTCTGACAATCCCTTGCAAAGTGACCCCATTCATTACATTTCTGGCACTGGATCATGGGTCTACCTTTGTTGTCGTACTGGATTTTACTTCCTAGCGTATTATTTCTTCGATTGTTGTGGTAGCCACCCGAGGATGCGTTGTTATTCTGAGGTTTCGGGAGTGTGGTTAGCGGGGTTGACTGTTCCCCTTGTGCGAAAACACTTGCGAACTCCGTGTTTTTAAGTTGTATGGGCACATCTTAATAGAGTGTCCCATAACCTGGCAGATGTCACAGAACAGTTTTTTCGGGCAGTTCACCTTTGTATGACCTTCCATCTTACATTCGGTACACCATAATTCATTCGCTTCCTTGGACCCTTCTTTGTTAGCCTTCAGCTCTTTCATCATCCGTAGCATGTCACGATGAAGAGCTTGTACGGTTGTTGATTCATCTTCACTTTCCTCTGCACTCTCTTCGTCATCTTTCTTCTTCCCCTTTGAGGATGTCTTGTTCTTGCTTTCAATGTCCATCGCACGGTTATATGCTTCAGTGTACGAGGATGGCAGTACCACTTTCACTTTTCTCCGTAGCGAGGGAATCAATCCTTCAATAAACCATCTCTTCTTTAGGCAATCCGTTGGATGTGCCTCAAGCTTCCCTATCAAATCTTTTAATTTCCGATTGTAGGTTTGCACGCTCTCATGCTTTCCTTGTTTATTATTGCATATCTCTGTGACAATCTCACTATCATCTCGTAGGAATTTGAACTCCCCCTAGAAAGCTTGCTTCAATAACCTCCATGTAGCTTTTTGTGCTTGATCTAATTCAGAGTACCAATCAATGGCACTATCTATGAGTGTCGCTAGGAATGCTTTCAGCCACTGGTCTGGATCATCCTGTCCGCTAGCTATCCAGATAGTTTCACATGTCTTACAGTGTCGTACTGGATCTTCTGACCCATTCCCCATAAACTTCGGCAGCTTTTGCCGCTCCGAAGTAGCCATCTTTCCCCGCCGTCCTCGTGTGTTGAACCTGATTAGACTGGTTTCCCTGCTACGTTTTGATGCATTACTTGCACTTTCGGCCTCTTACGAGTCACTCCCATGTCCTCTGTCAGCGTCCTCGACACTGTGAGTCTCCTAGCGTTCCCTTCGGTTCTCTCTCCGCTTCGGGGTACTGGGCTTGGATCTTTCACTCGTCAGTTGTTCGTCGTCGTCCGATAAGGACAACTCCCAAACACGTCTGATGCTACCACTTAATTCATCTTCATTCTCATAAGGATCATACCTTCCTACGTACAGGGTGCCAAAGGGTCCTTCGTCCCTTCCTTTTGCCAAACTTTGGTGTTCTCTTCCAATGGATGTGTCTATTCTTGTCAGATTCTCATATGTTCTTTTAATACTCTGATTTATTTCAATTAGATCCTTATCTAATTCCTTACGGGCTCGCTTCAGTCTTCTTCGCCGGTTTTCTTGTTCTTGCAACCTGAGTGATCGCCGAACCGTCTCCTCCTAAGTCTCGTGCCCGTTAGGTACTCAATTCTTATCTTTGTTCGACTGTACGGGCATTTAAAATTTGTTCAAGCGATCATTACTGACTGCCGGATGTACGTCTCCGGCTAGTGTCTCGTTCTTCTTCTTCTCGTTTGGTTCTCTCTTCGTAGCGCTGCAGTATTTGCTGCCTTCGACGTTCCCGATCCTCTTCTTCTCGAAGGTCTTGTAGGATGATGAAATGGCGGGCCAGCAGTCTAGGCATACAATTCAAGAGGTGATCCACCTCGTCATTCACTTCCAGCCTATCCCAAATAACTTCCTCAAGGATCTCCCACCTAGGGATTCCCTTCATACGTGATCTCATAAAGATATCTTCCACAGATTGACAAGATCTTCAGTCAATAGGTCTTCCCTTTCCTCATTGCTATTCACGGGCTCGTCTGCCGGGAGACCCATTAGGCTGCCATGACGAGTGATTCCCTAGTCCGCTTAGGCAACAGCGCCAAATGTTTGCCCTACGGAATGTAATTCAAGTACTATGAACTACTGAGCAAACTGAATCATATGCAGAACATGAAACAGAATAATAGAACAAAAATATATCATGTTTGAACATCAGAAGCTTTTATTCATTATCAGTGATCATGTACAACAGTATTATCAACCATAACATTCCCTCATAACATGTTCCCGACTACAACAACTGAGCAAACTGAATCATATGCAGAACATGAAACAGAATAATAGAACAAAAATATATCATGTTTGAACATCAGAATCTTTTATTCATTATCAATGATATCATGTACAACAGTATTATCAACCATAACATTCCCTCATAACATGTTCCCGACTATAACAACTGAGTACATATAATGTTCAATGATACTTAGGCAACCAACCGACACGACGTTTCATGACAACAATTATCACTATTCGGGACTTGATTACCCGAAAGTGCATGGCATGTATTATTCCCGCTAACTACAGTTTTATTAGCAAATGGCCGACTATGACCAAGGCCGACTACAGCCGACTACAACAAAAGTAGAGATATACTACTTACAATTGATTCATCACACCTCTCACCACATAGCTCATGCAACCAAAAAATTGCAATGGAACTTTTTTCTTTAAAAAAAACGATAGGACAGCATTAAATAATCATGTCCCCTTTTACACAGCCTGCGCATTATATGGAATGAAGGCAGAAATTATGATTTTTAAGGAACACAACTTTTCATATGATGCAAGCACCACACATATGAAAATTCACTGAATATCCTTAAAAAAAATGTTGACAATGATAAAAGAAAAAAAGCTGCACCCACTCTCTTAAGAACTCTGTGACGATGCCCATGCAAATATGGAAGTAATAACATCCAAAACAGTAGCCAACACCAAATATAAGTCGTCACTGCCAAAAATGAGGAAACCGATGCTGACCAAAAAAAAATGCACAATAGAGAATCACCGCCCAATTTAGACAAGTCAAAGAAAACAATAATGTCTCCACGTTTTTTTTTTAAAAACCATTGCTAAAGGAGCCATCGGCTAAAAAGGGACATCAGACATGTGCATATAAATTTTGAAGGTATGAGGGAGCCGCCACTACAAGAAATATTCGATGAGGATTTTAGAAAATATTAACCACCATCACATGAATTACCAAGGCAATTTAAATTAGTCCAACTGCCAACATAATTAACATAAGGCTTTAGTCGCCTCACTAAAGGAAGTCGTCAAACAATAGGCCAAGGCATTACAAAAAAAATATTCGACCTTGACCATCCAAAAAATCTAATGAGTCAACCTTGACCATTCTAACACATCATGCTGATATGGCAAAAGACTTGCTGACTGAGTAAGCAAGCAAGTAGTTAAAGCACCCAAGCAAGTAGCTCAAGTACCCATTGAAGTAGCTCAAGTAAGCAAGCACCTTGACACAGTCATGTAATGTTTAGTACTTCATCACACGTCTATATAAGCAAGGTCATTGTACACTTCTACAACATAACTCATCATCATATTTGATAGATCTTAATATCAAGCAAGCTCATTTCTTGCATACTCTCTTGTGGAAGGTTTTCATTGTTTTTGTAGTTGGTCTTGGAATAGAGCTAATTTTCAACTCCTACACACATCTTGGTGCCATAGTGGAAGTCAACCTATTTGAATAAACTAGTTTAAATCTTTAATTTAAACTATAATTTGGTCACCCATATTCATAATATTATGACCTTCATCCCTAAGCAATTTCTTTCAACCTTCAACATTAATATTCGACAAATAATGATACCATGCAACAATCTCTTTGTTCTTCCTTTAACATCAATGACAACAATCTTGTTACCATACACCTTAGACATCAATGACAATATTTCCAACATCTATAAACTTAAAACAAGTACAGTTTAACTACTATCATTCCCAATATGTATGAACTGCACACATGATATAGCCATCATATAGATAGAGAGCCCCAGTCATGTCCTACAAAGAATTGCATAGGTAGATAGTCATGCACATACAGATTTTTATCATCACTATCAATTTTTGTAGACATTTAGACTTGACGAAGTGATTGTGTAAGAAGCCCACCTTATTTCAAAGAATTTTTTTCTCCTTGCTGGCTTAATATTTTGATGTAGATAAAAAGATTCAAATATAACATGAAACAGAATACCAAATGATGAAGTTGCAATCAAATCAACCAAAACATGAGAATGACATACTCAGAAAACGATGATGGCTTCTTATTGAATCAACAATCTGATTACAAATAGAGGATTGCTTGTAGATTACAATCAGATAGTCTGATTTAGAAAATCAGATCACATACAATATGCAAAATAGCCAAAAATGTATACCAAACCCTAGCCAAGTGATTGAATAATGAAACCCTAGGTAGTCTTGATGAACTACCCTTCAATCCTTGACTTAAATAAGATTGTAGCAGCACTGTTGGTGGTCTGATATGACTGATAAAACTCTGTAACAGCTGGAATGCAATCTGTATTTGACTGTAGATGACCCAGAAATGTTGAAACACATCAAATATTGCAAAAATAGCTCAAATCTTGAAATTGCCTAGCTCAGAAAGATAGTGAATTATCCCAGCTTGAAGAGCACAAAGATAGGCGGGGGGGGAGGGGCGAGGTGAATCAATATATCAACAAACTTTTACCCTCTCAACATTTATCAACTCCAAACTCTTAACACAAAATCAACTATGCAAGAATATCACAATATGAACAAGTTGACACCAAGATTTTACGTGGAAACCCTTACAGGATAAAACCAAGGTACAAATAATGTACTTTATGAATTATATAAGCTTTTACAATGAATGTAGGCATCAACCTACTTCAAACACCAATTACGTAGTTTAGTAGGCACCAACCTACAAGGAGCACCAACCCCTTAAACTGGTTTAGTAGGCACCAACCTACAAGGAGTATCAACCCCTAACGTTCATAGGCACCAACCTACTGGAGGCACCAACCCCCACTTGCTAAGCACCAACTCAACAAAGATAATTATGCAAAGAAAAATGCTCCACCTTCAATGTTACTTCTTCAACGGATGATGTACAATACAACCACTCTTCCTCTTAAATTTATCTTTCTTGAAAGATATTCACATAAATCAGCATATGATGAATTCAATTTTCTTTCACATACAAATCTGTCTCTTATATTCTCTTCATTCAAATCTGCTCAACATGTACAATTTTTCTTCTTGTCTTACCCCTGCAATAGATGATAATCTTTTCACAAATCTGAAATGTATCTTCACAAAAAACTCTGCTTATAACATTTCTCAACACATATACTCTTCTTCAAAACTGCATATACTCACTTTCACACATCTGCATATATTCTGCTTCTCAAATATCAAATCTGCATTTATTCTCTCATATATGCTTCATATATCTCTTTCATTTATTTGTTTTCAACACAGTTGCTGATGTAAGAATAATATTTTCTTTTACAAACTATACACTCAGTCTTCTCAATTCGCACTTCAGATGATATTTATTTTGCACACCCTTACACTGCTGTTTTTATTTTACACAGCCATCAAAACCTGCTTGTGTTCAGATGATATAACTTTTATTTCTCCACAAACTCACTTCAACGTCTGTCCCAGATTTGGATATCACATATAAATGTTGCTCAAGAGTTGCACCTTTCTTATGAAAGAATACATCTGTTCTTATATCCTTTTAAAATCTGCCTTTTCATAAGACACGCCTCTTTGAATGTGTTCTTCCTTTTCATAAGACTAAATTGAATTAGTTTTTTTCTTTCTTAGATACACCTTTTCAACCATCAAAAGAACACGTCAGTTTGTTATCTTTTCTGATTTTTGTCTTTTTTTAATTTTTGTCTTTAGTGACTTTTCGTCTTTTCTTAAAATATGAATCGCTGCTTTTTGAGACTTTTAATCTTCCTTAAGTAAGACAAAGACAGTTTTGTCTTATCCCTAATTTGTCTTTTGTGGTTTTGTCTTGTTATTTTTTTCATATGTATTCTACGTATAAAACTTGTATAAAATATATAGTTCTCTTTTGTTTGTTCTTTGACTCTTAATGCTGTGTATTATCAATGCTTTTCATTAACATTAACATCTTCAATATCTTAATACTTCATAAACCAAATCATCATTGCTGTCTTATCTTTCCTTGATAAGGTTGCTGTTAGTTGGTGAGGAAGTCCACTAGCATGCTGCTCTTAGTAAACAAAGTTCTTGCCATTCTTTATAATTAAACTTGCCATTCTTTAAACAAAACCACTTATGTGAATTATGCTGTTGTAATAACCTGTTACTCTCATTGTTCCACATATCATTGAAATCAACCTTTGCTGACCTACAGATTCGCATACTTTTTCTCTTGAATCTGTATGTATTTTTTCTGTATCTGTTGTGTTAAACGTGGAACTGAAACAAAACTTTCTTCTTTTCATACATAGTAGACATTCTTGTTGTATTCATGAATGTGACCAAAGCCTAACTAACCTTCCAAAGTTCTCTCTTACTTTAAAGACCTTCATCACTGAATCTTGAAAGGCCTCCATTTCAACACCCATTTCTCATGCCACCTTTGACATGTCTTCCATCAATGGACAACTTCCAACAAACTCGTTCATACATCACTGATACTATGCTTAGACAACAAAACCCTTCTTGACATGACTTTGACATCAATGACAACATTTCCAACACAGCTTGCCCCCTATGCTTGAAAAAGGCTGAAATATGCCTGATATCAAGTTTGAAACTTGATTTCCAGCAACTTGTAAAAGCTTGATGTGGATTTCCAACCAACCCACAATGCAAAAACTCTTCACAATGAAACCCCAATATGCCAAAAGGGGCGATTTGTTCCTTGAAGACAAAATACGATTCGATCTACTTGATTTTTTCTTGGACCTCCAACAGAACCAGTCTTCAAACCCTTATCTTCAAAGTCCTAACTCCACAGAAGCAAGTCAGCTAAGCTCTATGATGAACTCCATGCGAATTCACCTCTCATGGTGGAATGGGGTAATCACCAAACCATTGTTATTTCAAGGGAGCACCACCTTGAATTGACTGAAATTCACTTCCAACCAAGAGAAAGCTCTCTTCACAATGTTTTTTCAAAGTATCAGTGCAACATAATGCTCTCACAACCCTCAATGCTGGTGCAAGGCACCATAGGCCTCCATGAAGCATAAAGGAGTCTAATGTTGTGTTTTTAGTGTTTGAGTTATGTTTTGTGTGTAATAAGGTTTTTTAAGTCCATTTGTGATGTTTTTAGGTCGGTTGGTGTTAGTTTGTTAAAAGTTGTCAAATTTTGCTAAAGTTGCAAAAAATTACAAAACAACTTTGCATTTTTGGTTTGTAGGGGAAGTTGAACAATCAAGTTGTGGTTTTGGTGGGAAACCGAATTGGTTATGTTTTGTAATGTTTTAAAAAGTAGGTGTGAATGTTGGGATAGGTTACTAATGGTGTAAATTTGAAATTGGAATAACAAAAGCTCTATTTCCCTGTGTTTGTCATGTCCCCTTCTAGTTGACATCTCTCAGAGCATATGATTAGCCTATTATGCGACCCTCGTAGGCTGATAGGATGGATAGAGGGTCTTGATGGAGCTTGGCTTGGCTTCAGTTGTCAGATTGTTATCAGTTGGCTTTCGTTCGGGCTCGTTCGGTCACCATTTGCTCGGATTGCTATTTTTAGCAGTATGGTTTGGTCACGTGCAAAATCACTTCCTTATTCGTCAGCTTCAGACGGTTTGTGCTTCGGGCATATATTGAGAGAGATATTAATATTTAATTGATTTAATTAAATATTAATTATTGGAGCTTATATTATAAAGTTATAATATTTTAAATATTATAACTTAAGTGGTTTTTGCTGAAGGGGTCGACCAACATCAGAGGGGCCATTTTTAATTATATTTTATAATTAAAAATTTGTTCGGAAACTATTGAAATATTAAAAAGAAGAAGTTTGCATTATTTTAATGAAGAAACCTAATTTGTGAAAATCGAGCTTTTGAAGAATAAAGGGTTTTCTCATTGGAAATCGAGCCATAATGATTGATGAAAAGAATTTTTGAGTTTCTCTCAACCAGAGCACAGAAGCCAAGGGTTTCAGTCTCAGAGCATTGGGGAACGAGCCATCTCCAGTGAAAGCAATTCAGAGGTTGTGAAATATCATCCGATTTATTGCCAGGCAAAGAGATTTCTTCATACAAGAGAGATCACAGAACTTCACAGTTGATTTACTTTCAGAGTTTTGGTTATTGAATTCATCCAGAGGAGATTTCTTCATCAAGGCACATATCTCATTGAAGTCTGGAGATTCAAAAGGGGGCCGTACATTTTATTTGTTGGTTGCTGTTGTTTCAAGGCCGTACTAATCTGTACCAGGCCGTACCTCCATTAAAAAGGGCGTACTTTCAAGTTCAAGCAAATCGCCTTCTTTTTTCTCAGTTTGTCTCCACTAACAGGGGCGCCTATGCACCTGGCATTATTCTGGATCGTCTGACGGAGGGAGAAAGGAATATTCATTGCAGCCGTACCAGATCAAGGATATTCTTCATCTTGCTGCAAATCAGGTTTTTGAAACAATATTTTTACACTATCTTGTATGCATGCCAGAGATCTTCTATTGTAGCCTTCTAAAATGAATAATAAGATCATAGATTAGATATTTCAAAGGTTTACTGCCTCCATATTCGTTTATTTGAATTTATACAAAATTCTTGCAAAATCGCATTCTTCCTATTTCATGCAAAAACTACAAAAAAACCAAAAATCGCAAAAAAAAAACAAAAACAGTGAGATTCAGAAGACAGGGGAAACAAGGGTTTCTACAGTGGTATCAAAGCTAAATCCTGCCATCCTGAGGGTTTAGCACTCTTATGCAGCCAGAAGAGGTTGGGTCTTACAGGTATTATACTCGCAGGAGAGCACTGATTGACAGACAACGGGGTTTGAACAGACAGCCGGGAAACATGGCTGATAGAACAGATACTCCTAGAAATGATATTCCTCAAAACCCTAGGGATCAGGACGATGCAGAGGTTTGACATGCTCTCAGAGACTTACGAGCAGGTCAACAACAGTCTAATGATGTATTACAGCAGTTGACATTAGCACTTCAGAGATTAGGTACACCGAGGAGACCGTCACCACATCGTGACGATGACAGGAGTGATGCAGGTTCACGGAGAGCACCTAGGACTGCTTCTCGGACAGCAGACAGGCCCACTAGGCCTACGTTTGTGAGACAGGAGGCCGATGAGGTTATGGCAAGTGAGGAGCATGAGTTGTTCGCAGACACTTATGGCAGCGAACGAGGAGTGGGAGTTAGTACCACCTGAGGTTAGAGAGCCGATCACTTTTGACCGATTTATTACACAGAGGAGAGAACATCATAGAGGTCGACAGGATTGGAGACCTAGACAGCAGAACAATGACCTGAAACATGCTACAAACAGACTCAATCTAGCGATGTTCGACGGTAGTGGCAAGGTCACAGCTCAGGCATGGATTAGTAAGCTAGACACTTTTCTCACGTTGCGTCCGATGGCTGAGAGGGATGCTATCAGATATGCGACACTGCATCTTGAGGGGGTAGCTTATGATTGGTGGCACCATGGGATGGTGACACTCCAGCATGACCGGATCACATCCTATCAGGAGTTTGTTGATAGGCTGGTGGAACGTTTTGACAGGAAGGATCCAGAATCCTATTTCAGAGACTTGGCTCAGCTGAGACAGAGTGGCAGTTTGGAGTCTTATATTGGTGACTTCCAGAAGTTATCAGTTATGGTTCCTAACATTTCAGAGAGGCGACTTGTAGTGCTCTTCATGGAGGGATTGACGGAACCATTGAGAGGTTGGATCAAAGCCTTTGATCCTCCTTCGTTACAGGAAGCGATGAAGAAGACACGAAGCATGGAGTTGGCGGCACCATCTAGTAGATTTAACTCCAGAGGCAATTCTTCATTCAGGGATGATAAGGGCTTTAACAGAAACAGAGAGAAGTCTGATTTTAACAAAGAAAAATCAGATTTCAAGAGTGATTCAAAGGGTAAATCAGCGGCACCACCTTTGGATCGAGAGGCTCTTAACGATCTACGCAGGAAGAAGCTTTGCTTCTACTGCAAAGGTCCCTATGATGCCAATCACGATTGTCCGTTGAGGCCTAAGGGCAAGGCAAATCGAGTGATGTGGGCATATTACGAGGATTCGGAATCAGAGAATTCCGAACAGCAGGAGAGTTCTAAGGAGTCAGAGTCAGAGGCTTCAGAGCCTAAGGCAGAGGCAGAGTCAGAGCTTCAGGTGAAGGAGGCACGCCTATCTAGCATTCAGCAGGAGGGTTCTTTCAGGATTCGTGGAGTGTTGGCAGGACAGAGGGTCATTACCCTTCTTGATACAGGAGCCACACACAATTTCATCGATGCTAGATTTGTTGAGAAACGCGGACTCATCACTGAGGAGTTCGAAGGCATTAGGGTTAAGGTGGCCGACGGTTACACTCTTAGGTGTGAACGCATGATTAAGGATCTCCCCTTACGCTTGAACAATTATGAGTTCAAGGCTGATTATTACGTAGTTAACATGGGGGATATTGATTTGGTCTTGGGCATGAAGTGACTTCATTCACTTGAGGAAGTCACTCTTCGTCTCAAGGACATGGAGATCCATTTTGATGTGGATAGGAAGACACATATCCTAAAGGCAATTCGGGACAGCAACATCAAAACATTTTCTTTTCGTCGGATGGAGAGACTCATGCGACACGACATGGTAGAGTGGGCTGCCGAGTGCACATTAGCACCTATACAGGAGGGACAGCAGAAGACTAAGTATCATCCTGACATACAGCAGTTGAGAATCAAGCATGATAAGGTATTCAGTGATATTCCACCAGGGAGACCTCCAGACAGGGGCATCGAGCACATTATTGAGCTTGAAGAGGGCGCTAAGCCCGTTATGAGTACTCCTTACAGACATCCCAAGCGATTGAAAGATGAGATCGAGAAAACGATCAAGGAGTTACTTGCCATGGGTCACATTCGACCTAGCAAATCACCATTCGCTTCTTCAGTTGTTTTGGTAAAGAAGAAGGATGGCACCTTACGCATGTGCATTGACTATAGAGTCCTGAATAAGAGGACTATCAAAAACAGGTATCCAATACCTCGTATAGACAAGCTTATTGATGAGCTCCATGGTGCATGCTACTTCACGAAAATAGATTTAAGATCAGGATATCATCAGATCAGGGTTCGTGAGCAGGACATCGAGAAGACTGCCTTCCGTTGTCATTGTGGGCACTTCGAGTTTGTGGTGATGCCATTTGGGCTCACTAACGCACCAGCTACTTTTCAGTCCACCATGAACAAGGTTTTTCATGCACTGCTGAGGAGATTCATATTGGTTTTCTTCGATGATATTCTTATTTACAGCAGAACTTGGCAGGAGCATTTGGCTCATTTGGAGACCGTGCTCAGTATTCTGGAGAGGGAGTCCTTGTACGCCAAGGAATCCAAATGTGATTTGGGGATGACCGAATTGTTATACTTAGGTCATATCATCAGTGCTGAGGGAGTGCGGATGGATCCTGAGAAGATCCGCGCTATTATAGACTGGCCGACTCTGGCAAACCTTACACAGCTGCGAGGATTTCTAGGTTTGTGTGGGTTCTATCGCAGATTCGTGAATGGTTATTCACGTCATGCAGCCCCTATGACAGATTTATTGAAAAAGGGTGCATTTTGTTGGACTCCTGAGGCACAGGAGTGTTTTGTGAGATTTAAGGAGTTGATGACTACGTGCCCAGTGTTGGCACTACCAGACTTTTCAAAGCCTTTTGAGCTTCAGTGCGATGCATCAGGTGAGGGCATTGGAGCGGTGCTTATGCAGGACAAGCACCCTATTGTGTATGAGAGTCGTAAACTCAGAGGGCCAGAGAGACTCTACAGCATTTACGATAAGGAGATGCTCGCTATAATGCATGCCTTAGAAAAATTTAGACAATATCTTGTTGGCAGCAAATTTTGCATCAAAACTGACCACAACAGTTTGAGACACTTTTTGGGGCAGCGAGATCTCAATGATCGTCAGCAGAAGTGGGTTAGTAAATTGCAGGCCTATGACTTTGATATCTCGTATATCAAAGGTACACAGAATGTAGTAGCTGATGCTCTTTCACGCAGGCCTTATCTGAGTTCTATGGTTCACATTTCAGAGGATTGGAGGCATATGATTGTGGCAGAGTATGCCAAGGATACATGGGCATCCAGCATCGTTGAGGGATCGACGATTGATACTAGATACACGCTTGTGAATGACTTGATCATTTACAAGAACAGGGTTTATTTGACCCCAGGATCAGAGGTGAAGAACATTATCATGCGAGCCTTTCATGATGTACCTACATCAGGACATCCCGGATATTTCAAAACATACAGACAGATTCGGGAGAGATTTACATGGAAAGGACTTAAGGCAGATGTTCTTCAGTATGTGCGTGAGTGCCCTGTTTGTCAGCAGAACAAGCAGGAGAACACGTATCCGGCAGGATTATTGCAGCCACTTCTGATTCCTGACAGGAAGTGGGAATGCCTGTCGATGGATTTCATTACGGGCTTGCCTAAAGCCCAAGGGCGAGATTGCATATATGCTAAGTCACAAGATTCGAATTCGAATTCGAATTCGGCAACAATGAAATTCGGATGAAATTCGGCAAGGAAAAAATTCGAAAAGTATAAAATTCGGATCAAATTCGCCTTATGTAAATTTTTTTTTCTTTTTAATAAATATAACTAATGATACTATATTAATAAATTAAAACTATTGAACTTTAAATATAATTATTAAATAATAAAATATTAAAGTATTATTCTGACAGTTTTCTTGAATACATTAGTAAATCTAAAAATATTATATTATTATAATATAATATATCTAAAATTTAATTTAAATAATATTAATATATAAATAATAAATATATTAAATCATAATTATATTATAATAAGAATGACACCCACAAAGCAATAATCGTGCATAATAAAAAGGCATAATTAAAAAAAACCATAATAAAAAGCAAAAGTCATGAATGAATATTCCACCGACAGGAGAGGAGAGCGATAAAGAAATGAAGGCGCTCGACAGGATCGGGACTCAGACACCCCTCTAGAAGGAAGCTCTGAGGAGGCATCTGCTAAACATAACTAGAGCATAAAATAATGGTATCACCGTCTCCTATAAAGGGATAATGGCCGTCGTTGATGAGTGTCGAATGGGTCGCAGTAAACATCGTTGTGATTCGATGAGGTCGCGTCAATGCGCAATGAGTGCCGAATGTATATGGAAACCCAAACTGTCGACGTTGTGGCAAAAAGGGTCGCGACCATTATAAGCTTTGATGATGCGTGCATAGCATCCATGGGTGCACACCAGAGTCACAAGGATGCCCTTGGCTGCCAGTTTCTTGGTGCACCTGGCTTTTTAAACTGGAGCGGAGAAAAAAACAAAGGGGCCGATAATACATGTTCCAACAGAAAAACCTAATCCTCATGCCGTACGAATTTAAAGCGAATTTAAATGAATTTTTTTGTTTTGGTTGAAATTCGGTGAAAATCGAATCTCATGGATGAGATTCGCCGAATGCTGTGACACAGCATATATGTAGTTGTGGATCGGCTAACAAAGTATGCCGACTTCTTTCCGATTACCACCACTTACACAGCTACGCAGGTAGCAGAGGTCTTTTTCCGTGAGATATTCAGACTGCATGGGTTGCCTCGGAGCATCGTGAGCGACAGGGATAGTCGGTTCTTGAGTCACTTCTGGCAGGAGGTGTTCAGACTCTGTGGGACCGAGCTTACACCGAGCACCAGTTACCACCCGCAGACAGATGGGCAGACGGAGATAGTGAATAAGTGGGTGGAAGGTTACCTCAAGAATTATATTGTAGGGCAGCAGATGGCTTGGGTCAAGTGGATTCATTTGTGTGAGTATTGCTACAACACGACATTCCATATGACCATTCAGATGTCCCCTTTCATGGCGTTGTACGGGTATGAGGCGCCGAGTTTTCTGGATTTGCTACTGAGTGACAGTAGAGTGCCGAGTGCTGGAGGTTTGTTGCAGGAGAGTCAGGATACTATGAAGGCTCTCAAGGAGAATATTGCCAAGGCACAGAATCAGCAGAAGCAGTACGCAGATCAGAAGAGGACAGAGAGGTCTTTTGATGTGGGTGACATGGTTTATCTTATGCTGCAGCCCTACCGTCAGTCTACTCTAAGGAAGAATGGGTCAGAGAAACTTAAGCCATGATATTACGGTCCTTTCAGGATCCTGAGGCATGTTGGAAAGGTGGCTTATGAGCTAGAGCTTCCGGCAGAGAGCAGGGTACACAATGTTTTTCATGTGTCACGTCTCAAGAAGGTGTTGGGACACCGTGTGGTACCTTCTGCAGTTCTACCTCCCTTAGATGATGAGGGAAAGTTGATTTTAGTACCTGAGTCTATCCTGGAGTGCGGAGAGAGACAGTTGCGTAGGACTATCAGGGAATATTTAGTGAAATGGAGAGATTTGCCAGTAGAGGATGCTACATGGGAGAGCGAGGATATTCTGCAACATCCGGAGTTGAGATTGCTTGAGGACAAGCAATTTTAGGAGGGGCGGACTGTCATGTCCCCTTCTAGTTGACATCTCTCAGAGCATATGATTAGCCTATTATGCGACCCTCGTAGGCTGATAGGATGGATAGAGAGTCTTGATGGAGCTTGGCTTGGCTTCAGTTGTCAGATTGTTATCAGTTGGCTTTCGTTCGAGCTCGTTCGAACACCATTTGCTCGGATTGCTATATTTAGCAGTATGGTTTGGTCACGTGCAGAATCACTTCCTTATTCGTCAGTTTCAAACGGTTCGTGCTTCGGGCATATATTGAGAGAGATATTAATATTTAATTGATTTAATTAAATATTAATTATTGGAGCTTATATTATAAAGTTATAATATTTTAAATATTATAACTTAAGTGGTTTTTGCTGAAGGGGTCGACCAACATCAGAGGGGCCATTTTTAATTATATTTTATAATTAAAAATTTGTTCGGAAACTATTGAAATATTAAAAAGAAGAAGTTTGAATTATTTTAATGAAGAAACCTAATTTGTGAAAATCGAGCTTTTGAAGAATAAAGGGTTTTCTCATTGGAAATCGAGCCATAATGATTGATGAAAAGAATTTTTGAGTTTCCCTCAACCAGAGCACAGAAGCCAAGGGTTTCAGTCTCAGAGCATTGGGGAACGAGCCATCTCCAGTGAAAGCAATTCAGAGGTTGTGAAATATCATCCGATTTATTGCCAGGCAAAGAGATTTCTTCATACAGGAGAGATCACAGAACTTCACAGTTGATTTACTTTCAGAGTTTTGGTTATTGAATTCATCCAGAGGAGATTTCTTCATCAAGGCACATATCTCATTGAAGTCTGGAGATTCAAAAGGGGGCTGTACATTTTATTTGTTGGTTGCTGTTGTTTCAAGGCCGTACTAATCTGTACCAGGCCATACCTCCATTAAAAAGGGCGTACTTTCAAGTTCAAGCAAATCGCCTTCTTTTTTCTCAGTCTGTCTCCACTAACAGGGGCGCCTATGCACCTGGCATTATTCTGGATCGTCTGACGGAGGGAGAAAGGAATATTCATTGCAGCCGTACCAGATCAAGGATATTCTTCATCTTGCTGCAAATCAAGTTTTTGAAACAATATTTTTACACTATCTTGTATGCATGCCAGAGATCTTCTATTGTAGCCTTCTGAAATGAATAATAAGATCATAGATTAGATATTTCAAAGGTTTACTGCCTCCATATTCGTTTATTTGAATTTATACAAAATTCTTGCAAAATCGCATTCTTCCTATTTCATGCAAAAACTACAAAAAAACCAAAAATCGCAAAAAAACAAACAAAAACAGTGAGATTCAGAAGACAGGGGAAACAAGGGTTTCTACAGTGTTTCAAGGCTAAATTTGCTGCTACAGCGTTTGGTACAGCCTAGGGGTGAGCATTTGTACATTGGAATTGATGAAGGAGTGAATTAACTTTCTTTTGCATCTTGTTTCATCTGTTTTCATTAACATAGGAGTGAGATAGAGGATTTTTATTGCAAACAGCCAGGAAACCCTGGTTTTGAGGGTTTGATTGATAAAAAAAATGAGTTTTGACCCATTCCACCGGTAAGAAGGTCTGATAATTGGTGGAATGGGTGTAGATGGGTAGGGTTTTGTGTTTTGAATGTTGCAGGAGCAGGGAAAGGTGATAAGTGCAAGTTTGGGTGATGCCCTAGTTGATTTACTTCATGTTTTAAGCAAATAAGGTGGGTAAGAGTTAGGGTTTGATGAAAAGCTCTTGGAAAGTTGATTATGGTGACTGAAAATGTTGAGGCAGACCCTATTTAACATGTTTCAAGTCTTGGCAAAGCAGGTTGAGGTCTGGGTTTGAAAATCTTTGTTGCAACCTCTCTAACCAAGCCTAATTAGGCCTAAACCTAAACGTAGCAGTCAATTTTTGAGGACTTTGTTCCAAAGTAACCACCCCTACAATTGAGATATGTTGTCAAAGGGCTTAATGGGTATCCAAAATGGGTTTTAGGTTGTGGGTTGGAGTTTTTACCTGAAATTTATGACAAAAATACCCTATTTGCTATCCTACAAGGAAAATTGAAGGAATTGTTCTAAGTTGCAAAGTTTGTTTGATTTTTTATTGTGTTGAAAACCACCACTCTGCCCTACATCAAATGCCTTGTTAAATAAAGCTCCTAGTCCAAACCGCCATAGAAGGAGAATATGATTTGTTTTTATTAAAATATTCAATAACTTCATCACTAAGGCATCTAAACCACCCTTACCCAAGTTGCCATAGGGAGGATCTAATTTGGTCATCAATTATTAAAATATTCAATGCCTTCTCTATTAAGGCATTAAACTGCCCTTCAAAAGATCAGATTGATCTTGACTATTAAAATATTTGATGTTTCCTTAAACTGCCCTAAGAGAATATCAGATTTGATCTAAACTGCCCTAGGAGAGAGAATTGACTCCTAGAAGCAAATCAGATATGATTTTATGTGGGTCGACCAACCAAGGAAGATAATTAATATTTTAACTATTTAAAACTCCCTTCCTTATTTCTTATAAAATTGCTTTGACTTGCAAGTGGACTATGGAATAATAATAAAATATAATCAGCATTATATTTTATTTTCTATCAAGGATAATTCCCCTTTTTAAATCTTCAAAAGCAACTCATCAAAATTATGGTTCTCATCGCCATATATCATTCCCTTACTAGGTTGACTAGCTCATGGGAATGGTGAATGAGCTAGTTCTTATCCTTAAGATATCACTCTAAGAATGGGGACATTACAGATTGTGTAAATCCCTGATTTTCTTTTTCTACAATCCTTTGTGGTTGTAGCTCTTTATCTAAACCTAAATCTACAACCATTGTATACAACACTGTGGCAGATTTCTTCAGCTTATAACTCTTAGTTCTCCACCCGACAAAGGACTAAGCAGGTTGGTCAGGTCTTGGGTTAGCCTTAAACATCGAACTCACCCTGATATCATTGCTTTTTCAGAGACACAAAACACAATTGAGAGACGCAATATGAATGCAAAATTTCCATCAATTCAGAAGAAGAATTTAATTAGTAGATATGCATTTTTATTATTATTTATTAATGACATTTTAAAGCATAGTTTTACGAAAGGCTGACATGTCTTGACATTTATGAACCCACAAACTCTAATAATAACTTGAGTGCTTCTATGTCCTAGTACCTAGCTATAAATACAATATTAAAACACAGTGTGACCATTACTATTCTAGAATAGGTGTTTTATTTAGAATTTCTTATCTTTCTCCAATTCTGGTTCATCATTCATTTCCATTTAGTATTCTAGTCTTATGCTTGAAAGTGAAATAAAATTTTAAAAAGCATATAGTAGTTCTTGCTAGTTCCACTAGAATTTATTTCTTAGACTGTTAGACGAAGTTAATCAACAATGATCACTAAATGTTCCCAAGAATAAATGCTCAGTAAAAAGTGGGCAACGGTTCAAATAAAACGTACCTATAGCCAAAGAGAAAATATTTGGAAGTGGTCGTGTGCAGTAAAATAGAAGATGAAACTGCAGTGCAGTCATTATTGCAAAGAAACAAGATACTTGTTCGCCAAATTTCCTCCTAACCTGTCCTAATGCAAATAATAAATATTTAGAAGCATTGAAAATGTCCATAGAAATACTAAACAAGTGCCATAAAACTTGTAGTAATAGTGCAATAATAAGATCAAAGATTGCTTATATCAGATGAAAACAAAGAAATTGTGTTGATATCCATGGATAGTGCAACATGCACAAAAAGCACCAAAACTGCTCCCAATGCTAGTAAACCAAAGAAATGTATTGATTATATAAACACTAGTGGTTGACAAGTCTGAAAACAACTTTAAAAAACAATTGATTGTATTATAACAAACAAAAACAGCTTGTTAAGTCTTGATTGCATCTAATGGAATATTGTAGATTGGTTTTTCCTCCAAAAGATTGAACAAACAAGCCGTAAGAATAATATGAGCAAAAAACCTACATCCATGGAAGAACCTCATGTAATATCTCCTTCTAGCTAGACATTGATATATCTGCATGATTAGCCTATCAGTGGCCCTCATAGGCTATGTTGGCGTAACAACTGACACCTCTAGAGTGCAACTTGGTACGGACAGCTACGCACACTACGTGATGAGTGCTCTTCAAATTAAGAGGGGAAGCTCCCTCATTATGCGGACAAAAATGCTTGAAAAGTAAACTAAACTATATCCTATCTTTTTGTCTCAGTTGTACGAGGCACAAGGTTTAAGAAAAACTCTTTACGTTGCAGCTAAGTATTTTTCAGTTTCGCAAGACTTAACTACAACACACAAAACTAAAGTTTATACTATCCAATCCCCTCAAGAATTCAGAGCATGAGGAAACGGAGCCAAAATGATTATTAGACAATAAACCAGGTACAGACTCACAACGTGAAGGCAAGGTGGCGCGACTATCTGCTTGTCTAACTAGGCTTATTATTCACACACATCACACGATAAACCAAGTACGAATTCTCAACTTGAAGGCAAGGTGGCGCAACTATCAGCTCAATCCGAATAGGTTTATTGAATACACACATCACACAATAACCAAGTACAGATTCTCAACTTGAAGGCAAGGTGGCGCAACTATCAACTCAATCTGAACGAGTTTATTGAACACGAAACATAAAGGATAGCCAACTAGGACAATAAATTGCATAGGCAAGACATGCATACAATCTACGATCGAACTAGCCACTATATCTAACTAAGGCAAGCATTCACCATCATAATTGCATGATACCCAAGTGGCATAACAATTCATCACAATAGTAAATACTCATGAACAGATACAGAACAAGCAATATTACAAGCAAGGTAGGCGCAGCATATATTTCTCTCTTGTGCAAAAGTTATGTACAAATGAGCAAAAGCTCTTATTTATAGACATCAAAAGGTGTAAGGAACCCTAAAATCACCTTAAGTCAACTATGTTTGCCTACGGAATTTAATTCAAATCTTACGTACTACTAGCAAACTGGTAATGTGCAGAACATAGGATAAAACAGTAAACTGAAAGATATCATATTTGAACTCCAGAAACTTTATTCATTCTCAGAAATATCATGTACAAAAGAGTATCAGCAGTGATTGACAATAAACATCGGCACCAAAAACTATCTCCCGACTATTCCCATCCGACTACATATAACGTTCGGCGGTGGTTAGATAACCAACCGACACGACGTTTCATAACAACATTAACATAACATTAATCTGAACATGCTTTCCCGAAAGTACATGACATTATTATTCTTTACTAATCTATAGTTTTATTGACGATTGGCCGACTACGACCAAGGCCGACTACGGCCAACAACAAAGTAAAATATACGACTAACAAACTACAGTCTTGCAATGCATGCAAGATTTATTGCTAAACCCTGATAAAGCAAACTATACAGTTAACTGGTAAGCTACCATCAGTTGACCGGTACATCTATTCTAAATGGACAATGTGCAAGCATGCACGTCCTTATTGAAAGCAAGTTAACAGGAACACTACCATCAGTGAACGGAAACCCTAATGTCAGAACCCTAGTGGTTCTCAAATTGAAACCCTAATTGATTTCTGTTTGTTTTTTGCAATTTTCTATTTTTTTATGATTTTGAGGTTTTTTGACAAAATAATGAAGGCTGCGATTTTTCTAATAAAATCCTAATAAATTCAAATGAAATCTAAAACTCATGCAATATACTCAGAAATGCTCAGATAACAAAGGCGCACCAGTATATATATTTTCCAGAGCTTTTTTAATACAAAAATCTGAGTAGAAATGAAATACAATGAATTTTTATTAAAGAACCTGGGTGGCGGCCGCAGCAATATGAAAGATGGTACGGCCAAATAAATGAAGAATCTCTGAGCTCGAAAATCAATGCACAACCTCAGTAGACCAAGGCGCCCAATGTCCAAACACCAGAAGCTGATGAAATAAGGCGTTCCACTGGAGATGTGAAAGTACGGCCAGAAAGGTACAGAAAAGTACGGCTGACAGCAATAAATGATGAAGTACGGCCTCCAAGAAATGTTGCCAGATCTCAGGAAAGTGTCCTCTGATGAAGTCGCCTTCTTGAACTGATGAAGATTCTCTGCTAACACTGAATAACTGTCTCGATAAATCCAATCTGTGATCTCTGTATGAAACCACCGAGTGCAAGCTTCAGCTGGTATTGCACAGCCTCAGTCTGCCTGATCTCTGAAGAGTTTTCGTTCTTCAGAAACGATCGTCTGCCAGAAACCCTAGGGTTTGCAAACTCCAATGCTCAGAGCAATAAAGACAAAATTGAATAATAAACAGGATAGTTCGATTTTGCCTTGAGAAGGTATATATTGCCTTGAAGAAAAATTCGACCCATTCTCCTTTTTAATAAATCATTTAAATAAATGATTTAATTTGCACTTTTAAACTTAGGAGAATTAATTAATTATTGGCGCCCCTCTTTTAATGAATATAAAATATTCATTAAGTCATCATTTAATAATTTATTATAAAGTATAATAAATACTTTATAATTAAGCCAAATAATTAAATATTTAAATAATCCATTAAATACTCCTTATTTCTCCGTCTAATCAACCAACTGCTGAACTGGGTCGATTCTGAGCTGAAAGGCTGAACCAGGTGCCCTGCCTGAAATAGCAGCTTCCGCCTGACCTAACTTTCTAAAAATAGAAAGTTCCTGAAAATGCTCACTGGAAGATTCTGCGAAGGCCCAACCTGATACAACTGCAACTGGAGCCACCAAACACTGAGCAACGGCCCCAGATGATCCTCTGAACACTCCTGTCAGCCTACGAGGATCGAAATGATAGGCTAACCTCATCACCAGTCTGTGCTGACTAAGATGGGGACATGACAGTCCGCCCTCCCTGAAATTGCTTGTCCTCAAGCAATCTCAACTCTGGATGCTGTAAGATCTCCTCTGGCTCCCATGTAGCATCCTCAACTGGCAAATCTCTCCACTTGACCAGATATTCCCTGATCACACGCCTCCGTAGGTGTCTCTCTCTCATCTCGAGGATAGTCTCAAGTACTAGTATCAATTTCCCTTCATCATCAAGGGGTGGCAAAACTGGAGAAGGTATAACATGCTGACCCAATGCCTTTTTCAGGCGAGAAACGTGAAATACATTATGGACCTTGCTATCAGCTGGCAAGTCCAACTCATAAGCAACCTCGCCCACTCGTCTGACAACACGAAATGGACCATAGTAGCAAGGTTTTAGTTTCTCTGCCCCACTCTTCCGCAGAGTAGACTGACGATACGGCTGCAACATGAGGTACACCATATCACCCACCAAAGTATCAGCCAACTCCTTCTTCTCCTGACGCGATGCCATCAGCTTATGTCGACTCCGTGCTCTTCGATATTGTCCTAGAGACCTCACATGTCCCACACTGTGATTGGCATCCTCGTGACTCGCACTCTGCTATCGCTCAATATCAAATCCGGAAGGTTGGGCGCCTCATACCCGTACAAAGCCATAAAGGGGGTCATCTGTATCGTCATATGGTGAGTCGAGTTATAACAATACTCGCACAAGTAGATCCATCTCACCCAAGCTCTCTGCTGACCAGCTATATAATTGCGCAAATAACCTTCCACCCACTTATTGACAATCTATGTCTGTCCATCTCTCTGCGGATGGTAGTCGGTGAATTTCTGGGTGTCGGGCCTCGTTCCACAAAGCCTGAACAACTCCTGCCAAAAGTTGCTCATGAACTGACTGTCTCTATCGCTGACTATCGTCCGAGGCAACCCATGCAGCCGGAATACATCTCTGAAAAATAACTCTGCAGTCTACGATGCTGTGAAAGTAGTAGTAATCGGGAAAAAGTGTGCGTATTTAGTCAACCGATCAACCACTACGTAGATGCAATCTTTACCCTGGGCTTTCGGCAAACCCGTGATAAAGTCCATCGATAAACACTCCCACTTCCTGTCAAGTATCGGAAGTGGCTGGAGCAATCTAGCAGGATAAGTGTGCTCCTGCTTGTTCTGTTGGCACACAGAACACTCACGGACATACTGCAATACATCAGTTTTCAGCCCTTTCCAAGTAAACCGTTCCCGAACCATTTTGTAAGTCTTATAGTATCCAGGATGGCCCGCCATAGGAAGGTCGTGAAAGGCTCTCAAAACTGTAGTCCGCACCTCAGAGTCAGGAATCAAAAGAATCCGCCCCTTGTAAATGATCAAGTCATCTACAATAGTGTACCTGTCGTCCTGCTCTGTCCTGTCAACGATACTAGAAGCCCATGGGTTCTTAGCATACTCAGCAATAATCCGATGCCTCCAATCCTCTGTGATTTGTGCTAAGGCATTCAACTGGGGTCTGCGAGACAAGGCGTCAGCTACAACATTCTGCTTCCCCTTAATGAAAGTAATATCGAAGTCATATGACTGCAGTTTACTGACCCATTTTTGCTGACTCTCATTCAAGTCTCGCTGTCCTAGGAAATGTTTCAGGCTGTTATGATCTGTGCGTACACTGAATTTGCTGCCTACCAGGTACTGCCTGAATTTAGCCAATGTATGCATGATGGCTAACATCTCCTTGTCATAAATACTATAAAATCTCTCAGGACCCCTGAGTTTCCTGCTCTCAAATGCAATCGGATGTCGCTCCTGCATCAAAATGGCACCAATGCCCTCTCCTGAAGCATCACAGAATAAATCAAATGACTTCGTAGTCAGTAATGCTAGCACCTGCACGAAGTCACGATCACCTTAAACCTGGCTAAAGCACTCCTCAAGGCCTGTGACTAAGTAAAAGCCCCTTTCTTTGTCAAATCAGTAAGGGGTGCGGCGTGACGTGAGAACCCACTAACAAATCTCCTATAGAAAGCACACAACCTAATGAAACCTCTGAGCTGCGTAAGGTTCTTAGGTACCGGCCACTCAACTATAGCTCGGACCTTTTCAGGGTCCATACTCCCTCCCTTGGCATTGATGATGTGCCCTAGATATAACAACTCCTCCATGCCAAGCTCACACTTGGATTCCTTAGCATAGAAAGACTCGTCTGCTAAGATACCCAAGACTGTATCCAAATGAGCCAGATGCTCATCCCATGACCTGCTATAAACCAAAATGTCGTCGAAGAAGACTAACACAAATCTCCTCAACTGAGCACTGAAAACCCTGTTCATAGTTGCCTGAAAGGTGGCAGGTGCATTGGTTAACCCGAAGGGCATAACCAAGAACTCGAAGTGACCGCAATGACACCGGAAAGCGATTTTCTCAATATCCTGCTCCCTCATCTGAATCTGATGGTACCCTGATCTCAAATCAATCTTCGTAAAGAAGACAGCTCCGTGCAACTCATCTATCAGCTCATCAATACGTGGAATAGGGTACCTGTTCTTGATTGTTCTTTTGTTGAGCTGCCTGTAATCGATACACATCCGAAGTGATCCATCCTTCTTCACCAATACAACCGATGAAGCAAAAGGAGACTTGCTAGGTCTGATATGGCCCATAGCTAACAACTCATTAATGGTCTTCTCTATCTCATCCTTGAGTCGTTTCGGATGTCGGTAGGGAGTGATCATAACAAGCTTTGCGCCCTCCTCCAACTCAATGATATGCTCTGTCCCTCTGTCTGGAGGTCTGCCAGGTGGAATGTCACTAAACACTTTGGAGTGTTTAGTCCTCAGTATCTGAATGTCAGGGTGGTACTCACCCTTCTGCGGCTCCTGCTGGGCTGGCATCAACATGCACTCAGCTGCCCAGTCAACCATATCATGACGAATGAGCCTCTCCATCCGCCTGAAGTAAACCATCCTAAGATTACTGTCTCTGATAGCCTTGATGACATGTGGTCTCCCGTCAACCTTGAATTTCATCTCCATATCTCGTAGGTTGAGTGTGAACTCACCCAAATCATGCAACCATGCCATCCCTAATACCACATCTGTATCTCCCATATTAACAACGTAGAATTCAGTCTTGAATTCATAGTTGTTCAATCTCATCGGAAGGTCAGTAATCTTCCGGTCACATCTAAGAGTATATCCGTCAGCCACCTTGACTCGAATACCCTCGAAGGCCTCTGTCTGGATGCCACGCCTCTCCACTAAACGTGCATCAATAAAATTGTGTGTAGCACCAGTATCCAACAAGGTAATCACCTTCTGACCTGCCAAGAGCCCACGAAGTCGAAATGAACCATCTCTCTGAAGGCTAGTCAAATGGGCTTCCTGTAGCTTCCTTCCACCTTCATGTTCACCCTCGTTTTTGGACCTCTCATCATCTGAATGCTCGGAATCAGCTTGCTGGTCTGACAGATCAGATTGCTCTTCGCCCTCGTAAAACCACTCCATTTGATTATTTTTGACCTTCGGACGAAGTGGGCATATATGTTTTTCATCATAGGGTGCCTTGCACCAAAAACATAACTTTTTCTTACGCAATTCATTCAATGTTTCCCTATCAAATGGTGGTGCATTCTGTCTCTTAGGATCCTGTTGATCCTTTCTTCTGTCAAAAGGCCTATTCCTGTCATTGTTTCTGTCAAAAGGCCTATTGGGTCTCGTGTATGGTGTTGACCCTGAATTGAACTTGCTGCGAGGTGCTGCAAGCTCCATGCTTCTCGCCTTCCGCATGGCCTCCTGAAGTGTAGTTGGGTCAAAAGCCTTAACCCAACCTCTCATGGGTTCTGTCAAACCCTCAACGAAAAGTATGATAAGTCTCCGCCCTGAAATTCCCGTGACCATGACTGCCACTCTCTGAAACTCACCAATGTATGAGTCCAAATTGCCTGTCTGTCTGAGCTGAGCCAACTCTCTGAAATACAGTTCCGGATCCTTCTTATCAAATCTCTCTATCAGTCTGCTGGTGAACTCCTGATAGGTATTGACCGCATGATGGCCTAGCGTATACATGCCATGGTGCCACCAATCATGTGCTACTCCGTCAAGATGTAAAGTAGCAAATTTAATTGCCTCATCCTCCTGCATAGGCCTGAGTGACAAGTAATTGTCCAATTTCTGGACCCAAGACCTCGCTGATGTCTTTTCAGACCCATCAAAATATGGCAATGTAATCTTGCTCACCGCATACTGCAAATCCCTATTCACCTGTGGCTGCGGCTGCTGATGCTGTGGGGATCTACGGTCGAATCTACCTCCTCCTCTGGGTTTATAGACATCGATAAACTCATGAAATGTAAGTGCCTGCCGGATCTCAGGCGCTAGTGACATGTACTCACCATGAAATCTCGTCAAGTCTGCCACTGACATGCCATTCTGTGGCTGAAACTCCTGATGCTGTACCTGATGCTCTGCTCCTGGAGTCTGAGGTGGAGTCTCTCTAGGTAAGAAAGTAGGCTGGCCTGGCCTACGCTCCTGGTAGATCGGTGACGGCTGTCTAGGTACGGATGCCAATGGTTGATCCACTGGTGCAGTCCCGCTCGTCTGTCCAATCTGAATGAAGTGTGGCTGTGTGGGCGTACACTGTCTAATAGTACCCATCAACTGAGACATCATATCCATCATATTGTCGTGTCTCCGTCTAAACTCCTCATCGGTGATATCACCCTCTGCATGTGCCTTCCCTGGATCCCTGCGAGTCTCTGAGGAAGTCTCACGTTCTGCCATTAGGGTTGCAACACTGTTTTCACTACCGTCAGAACTGGATCTGTGAATACCAAGCACCCCTGACACTGTCTGACCTTCTGGGATAGGTGGACCTGTCCAATCCTCGTCTTTGCCTGTCCCTACGCCTCTAATATACTGAATAGGATCTCGGCTCATGAAAAAGCAACCAAAAAGCACACTGAATACTGAAAAAGCATCTGAAAAAGCACAAGATGGCAGGATAACTATGCTCTGATACCACTGTCAGAACCCTGGTGGTTCTCAAATTGAAACCCTAATTGATTTCTGTTTGTTTTTTGCAATTTTCTGTTTTTTTGTGATTTTGAGGTTTTTTGACAAAATAATGAAGGCTGCGATTTTTCTAATAAAATCCTAATAAATTCAAATGAAATCTAAAACTCATGCAATATACTCAGAAATGCTCAGATAACAAAGGTGCACCAGTATATATATTTTCCAGAGCTTTTTTAATACAAAAATCTGAGTAGAAATGAAATACAATGAATTTTTATTAAAGAACCTGGGTGGCGGCCGCAGCAATATGAAAGATGGTACGGCCAAATAAATGAAGAATCTCTGAGCTCGAAAATCAATGCACAACCTCAGTAGACCAAGGCGCCCAATGTCCAAACACCAGAAGCTGATGAAATAAGGCGTTCCACTGGAGATGTGAAAGTACGGCCAGACAAGGTACAGAAAAGTACGGCTGACAGCAATAAATGATGAAGTACGGCCTCCAAGAAATGCCGATCTCGTGAAAGATTAGACTACCACACCAAAAGCCTGATCGGTAGGCGAACCGCGACTTTAGCGCAGCGGGGCATCCTCAGCATAGGTACTCACTGAAGACCCCGGACACGTGGCTGGGCAAACCGCTCGGACAAACTTACGTCACCTTCCGATAGGGGCCTGCATCGGGACATCACAGCCCACCACGCTCCGCGAGTCCCGACCTCGAGACCTCCAGCTCTGATACCAAGTTAGTTACCATTGCACCAAAAGCCCGGACTGGTAGTGAACGACACCCCTCTTAGCGTTAAGGGGGCATCCCCAGGATAGGTACTCCCGCTGAAGACCCCAGACACGCATTGGCAAAACTCACGGACAAACCTACGGCCACCTCCGGAGCAGGGCCTGTGATTGGGACATCACAACACCATGTCTGCTGAAGTCTCGACTCGACCTCCACCTCGATACCAAGTTAGTTCATCAAGGTAACTAAAAGCCCTGACCGTAGTGAACGGCACCCCTCTTAGCGTTAAGGGGGCATCCCCAGGATAGGTACTCCCGCCGAAGACCCCGGACACGTGGCTGGGCAAACCGCTCGGACAGACCTACGTCACCTTCCGATAGGGGCCCGCATTGGGACATCACACCTAATAAAACTCCAAGTGAACATAGATAATCCCAGAATAGACATGCATGAGATGTGACAGCGAGTTAACTTGGAAAGGTAACACCAAGTTTAACTCCTGTGTTTAATGTCTATCCTGAGAGGTGGGAACTGAAGTCTACTGGCCGTGATCTCGAGCAACCAACCTCTCCATGAGGTTGTTGACTTTGTCACCATCTGGGGGTCGTCACATGCCTTAACTGACAATTCACTTCTTGACAGCAATTTGAGCAATCTTGGAAATCTTTACACACTCAAACTAGCATTTCACTGACTTATAACTTTGGCGGCTTCGTAACTCAAGTGATGGCCACTATCTCCTTTGCAACTTAATGTCTCTAAGGCTTCTCCTTAATGAAAGAGTGTTGCATGATGAAACTGCAAAGTTTGACTGCGCACACTCTGGTTGTGAGAAATGCAAACAAACTTGCTTGTTGCACATGCAAAATTCCAATGGTATCAACCCTCTAGACCAGCCTTGGAAGACAATCAGCTATACGAGGCATGCAACCATATGGACTTGAGTGACTACACCTGTCAACCCTCTAAATGCACTTGATACAAATCGGTCTCAGCTTTTCTGATGAAATCATGAATTAAGACCGATTTGGTCTTGAATTCAGTCTGTGTGTACTGCACTCTAAAAAATTCGCCTGTTGACTGTGAACATGGCTATATTCTGACAACTTTTCTGGAAAACCAAAAATACCTGCTGAGGCTAAAAATAGACTATCAGAGAGCAATTTTCATGAAAAAATATGAGACATGAGTTTTGTCCAAAAAAGGATTCTAAGACAACCCAGAACATCAGAAATGAGAAAATTTGACTTCTACTCGACCATGCAAGGAATTTTCAGTTGAGAAAATTGGAGCCTCGAGAACTCATGCTCTGGAGTAAATTTTCCTGAAAAATTCTGGCACATGCGTTTTCTCGAGGAAGCTATTCTAAATGAACCCATAACATTTGTTCTACCAAAATTTGCCTATTTCTCGAACATGCGAATGGAATCTAAGAGCATTTCGAAGAATTTGAGAAGAAAGACTTTTTTATTGCTCTCTTCTGTCAAAATCGCCACTTCAATCTTCAAATTTGCTGATAAATTCGGACTTGCACTTGCAAAAGGAATATTTTGATGTCTCTGAAATTGATTGCTAATGAAATCGCCCAACTCTGGAAGAAAATCGCCTCTGCCTTGAAGAAATACAAATTTTCTTAAGCTGAATGAGTGATTTAATGATTGTGCCATGAATAAATAGAGAAAATTGTTGCATAATGGTGCCACTCTCAGCTTTAAACCCTGACTAACAAAAGAAAGGTTCTGATTGGACCCCCTCTAGTTGAAATGCGACTGACTCGAAGTCCGGATTACAAAATAAAATATTATGTTTGCTTTCACATGCAAATTTAATATTTAATATTAAAAGGGCGCCATTAATGAATTAATGAAGAAAATCGCCACTTTTGGTGCAAACATGCAAAAGTCGAATTTTAATATTATTTTGGTAAATTAGGAAGAATCTCAGCATTAAAAAAAGAAAATAATAACTAAGGTTTCAAAAAAATGTGAAAAAAATGTAAAAAATCAGAAAATTACTTTAAATTGGTAAAAAACTAAGCTAATCTAAGATTGTAAACATGTTTTTCAACAAAAAAGAGGATTTAAAATTAAAAAATAACTAAGGTTTGAAGAAAATGTCAAAAAATATTGTTTTGATGAATATAAATGTATCTAAATCTTTTTGACACTACATTCATGATGTTTTTTAAACATAGAATCAATAAAAATGAGGGAAAAAAAAATAAAGAACAAGAAAAATCAGAAAACCTACCTAGAAATCCAATTTGCCTTCGAAATTTGATGAAAATCCCCTTCAAATCTCGTCTCCTCAATGCAAATCACTATAAATAGGTACAAAATGGTTTGGAGTGGGTTTTTGCTCAAGCAAGAGTGAAAAACAGCTAAAAAAAATGAAGTGAAATGCCTCTTTTTCAAGCCGTGGGCTTTAGTCTCTAATCGCGCGAGTTTTTGTGAAAAACTCGCCAAAACATCAGCAAGTTTTTCACAAAAACCCGGTGAGTTTTTTTGGCGAGTAAATACTACAAAAACTCATTTTCAAAAAAAACTCACGGGTTTTTAACTACTCGCCGGGTTTTTGGCAAGTTTTTCATCTATGACTGGAAACACCAACTTCCTCGAAGCACCAACTCACTGAGATTACTCACAACCCTGCAACACTGAATTAAAATACAATCTACACAATGACTAAGAGACCCAACCACTAATCAATCTCTGAAATTTCTTTGTTTAGAAAACTAAATCTGCAATCAGACCTTAACCCTTTCAAATTATCATTCTTCAAAGCATACTCATAATGTCACTTCACCCAGAAATTGCAATTAGCTTCGATCTAATAAATCAGGAACAGCAAACTCCAACTTTTCACTGTCAAATATTACAAAAAACAATGATCATAGATCCTTTACACAACCCATGCCAATGATAAGGATGTTAGCGTTGGCATATATCACTAGTATCATATGCAGCACACAAAACACTTACATTTGCACACTAAATTTATTCAAAGAAACTCAGATAAACCCTCCCAATAGGCATATTTATAAATGCAGAAATATCCACCATTTCAAAATGACTGTGTGTCTTTCATTCTCAAGAAAACTGAACTAGTAGAACAAAGCTTTGAAATATCACGTATCCATGCATCACACAGTGAGGCTCAAAATGATTTATGCATCTCACCTTCTTCACAGTCGACTAAGAGAAAAACTCAGAGATTTCCAAAATATCTTCAGACTAAACAAAAATGGCACGACATACATAACCACGCACACCCAAGTTTACAAAAGGATTCAACGTCTCATGCAATATACTGTTCATACTTAAATGCAGTGATTGCGATCAAAATAAACAAGTAGCAGGTTCTTTACGCATCTGCAAAAACACAGATTCAGCTCGAACTCGACTCAGGATAAGTCCCAAGCATTCCAATGCCAAATACGACAAAGAAATCTATTTCTGCAATCAAAGCACTTTGCGCGACAATCTGAAAAGCCCCAATAAACTTTCAACATGAAGGCGATGACATTATGACTTCCAAAAGACCAAGTCAACTATCTTCAAAGTTCACACACAGCACTCATAATATTTTTAGTCCCACTCTATAAGTATACATAGTCGGTATACATGTTCTTAACCGCTTAGCACATCTACATATCTCACGCCTTCAACAAGCATCAACCAGCACAACTCATGATAAAACTCCCATCCACTATCAAACTCAAAGTATTTTAAATCTTAAGGCAAATGTCTGAGCAAAGAAAACCATTAGCTCCCACCATATTCTTTTATCAATCAACACTCACAACTTCAAAAAATAGGTGAACTTTTTAACCTACACCCAATGACAAATATAGCATAAGTAATTTTCCATATGCATAGACTCCTTCACATCTCCAAAATCGAAGTAAAAGCTGAAACAATTCAAAAGATTTAGCCACCCTCAAAGAAGACACGATAATTAATATTTTGTAGCCCATCTCAACCATTAACAACCCAAGCCAAAATGGTAACGATGCATTATTCAAATATTTAGACCTCTCACAAAATCTCGAATTAACCTTCACGACTCAAGTAGCCGTCACAAAAAAGGCAATTGCCCATAATAAAGACGCCTATAATTATGAGAGCCGCCACCACTAAGAACTTCGTCAGGCATAAAATATAATCTGATAATAGCATCATCCTCCACGCACTAAATTAACCTGTCAATTGTCATTACAAAGACGTGTTGTGACCTAATTCACACCTCGCCCCATTGCAAACGGGGACCCTTGTTGTTTGCTTTTCAGGGTTTTGCTTTCGCGTGCCTCGTTTTGTCTGCTCTTCGTTTGGGGGTTTTGAGTCTTAATTTTGAACGGTCACCCGAGTCGAGTCAATGAAGTTTAGCCTGAATCAGCGTGTAAACGTCACCATCATGCTTAGAAGGCCTGGGAGACGAAGATCGACTGTCGTTTCAGTCAAATCCGACACTTCCAAATTTTTAGGGTTTCTCACCCCGGGCCCCTATTTTTTAGGACCTACTTTTTTGGCACTTTTGGGCAATTCTGGGATCCCTATTTTTTAGGGTCTATTTTTGGAAAGTTGCTATTTTTGGAAAATTTCTATTTTTAGAAAGTTTCTATTTTTAGAAGGGCCACGAGTTTCGAAAACGCACTCAGAAGTTTGAAACGAGCAACGAAACTCTCAGAAAATTGATTCGAAGATTTTTTGAAATTTTGGCAAAAATCTGGAAAATCACATAAAAAGTTCAAAAATCTGGAAAATTTGTTCAAAAATGGTGAGAAATTCTGGAAAATCACAGAGAAATCTGGTAAAGAGCACAGAAAATGGTGAATGAGATGATGAATTCTTCAAGAAAATGGTAAAAATTCGAAGAACCGGTCAAGAAATCTGAGCAATTCATGGAAAAAATCTGAGAAACGCATGAGAAATCTGAGATAATGACTGAACATTCATAGAAAATCTGGAAATTCGTGAAGAATTTGAAGCATTCATGGCAATCTGATCGTAGTATAGGCATAAAAGAACTGAGATTCATGGAGAAAACTGAGATATTCGCCTAAGTATGGAAGACTTTCAGCTCACAGTCAATGGTGAAGCTTCAGCCAAGCAATGGATGGCATAAAAAATCTGAGCAATGGCCAACAATGTGATGAAGTCCGCCTGGTCTTATGGAGCAAATGGCAGTGAGGTCTGTCAAGTCCACCCCTGTCAAAGTATGCAATGGCTAGGCACAAGCTGAAGTCCGCCCATGGAGAAGAGGGATTTGCCTAAGAAAATGAGGCCATGGCAAGGGAAACAATGAAGTCCGCCCAGCCATAAGCATTAAATGGTCAGACCAACAGCCAAGTCCGCCTATGAAGTGGCTAAGAAGATGACGAAGTCCGCCCAGCAAGAGATGGTCAATGGCAATCAAAACATGCAAGTCCGCCCTCCAAAGCAGCCAATGGCCAAGCATTGAAGGAAGTCCGCCCTCCAACCAAGGCAAATGGCAATCAAATCAAGCAAGTCCGCCTTAGGCATAAAATAAGTGGCTAGCCAAGACCTAAAGTCCGCCCTAGGCAATAAAGTGAATGGCAAAGAAAAGGTCAAAGTCCGCCCCTTGAACAAAAGAAAAATTTGGCTAAGGCATGGAAAAAGACAAAGTTAAAGTGGCCAAAGAAATGCTAAAGTCCGCCCCATGAAAGAAGAATTTGTCTAAGTTAAATGAAAGATGGCAAGGCTATAGAGGAAGTCCGCCCTAGGTAAAAGAGAAAAATGGCTAAGGCATAGCCAAAGGAAAATTTGATGGCTAAATAAAATCGGACATGGCGAAAGAATTTTGGACAAGAGGCAATTTTTGGACAAAAAATATTGGACATGGCTAGGAAAAAATTGGACATGGCTAGAAGAATTATGGACGAGAAACATTTATGGCCAAATAAAATTGGACATGGCCAAATATTTTTGGGAAACGATCAAAAAAATCATGGACAAATAAGTTGGATGGCAGAGATCATAGCAAGAAAATTTCAGAAGATGAAAATTCGCCTAAGGCATTGGCAAGGAAATTTTCAAAAATCAAAAAATTATTGGCCAATAAAACGAACGGGTTGGAATGGACACATAAAATAATTATTTTAATTA
>VDFB02118994.1:0-14280 GCA_007258455.2 Sequoia sempervirens
CATACATATACTTATAAATATGCATATACATATACATACACATACACATACAGATATACATACACATACATATACATATACATATACATACATATACATATACATATACATATACATATACATATACATATACATATCCATATACATATACATATTCATATTCATATTCATATTCATATACATATACATATACATATACATATACATATACATATATATATATACATATACATATACATACACATAAACATATACATATACATATATATACAAATACATACATACATACATACATACATACATACATACATACATACATACATACATACATACATACATACATACATACATATATGTATATAAATATATAGACACACACACACACACACAAAAACAAAAGATCTAATTGTTGCATACATAAACTAATGCATTCACTATTTCATTGCAGTTGCCAGCATAATAGGAATGATACTATTGAATGGTTTCCTTAAATTATGATCATGTGCTTTGAAGTTCTTACCATAGTTTTGTGCGCTATTTTGTGTGTTTTTCAATGTATCAATTTTCAATATAGACACATTGTACTGGTACACTTCAAACAGTTTTTCAAATTTGCTATGAACATGTTAAACATACTACATTATAAAATGCTTTGTTATTAACATCTGAATGCTATACCATTGAATACTATAGTTCAATTCTATTGGGTTGTTTTCGAGTATTTTTGGGTATGATGAACATAATGCCAAAGATGTGTATACATGACAACTGATTGTTTGAAATATTTCTATGCATTGTTTTTGCTATTTTTCAATGTTTTAAGTTATGATAAACAGATTGTAGTGGTAGAGTATAGACAATTTTATAGCTTTGCTATGAACATGTTCTACATATTGCATTGTTAAATGATTTCTTATTAACAACATCTAATTCCATTGTTGTAAACTTCTATGAAGTCAAAGTTGGTTGTTTCTTTGTAGTGTATAAGGACAAGTTCAATAGAGGAAAATATACTTGATCACACCAGATGGATAAAAGGAGTAAGGAAAACAAAGGTTGCAAAGGGATGTTTTAATGTGCTGGAAAAGATCAATGTGTATCTACTTCCACATCTATGTGCTTTACTAGGGTCAGCCATGTGTATATATACCTAAAAACCAAGAAAATTTGAAACATAAACAAGAAAGGGTATGTGGTGTGTGATTCTATATTTGAGAACCATAAAATTAAAGAAACTGAAAGGAAATGTTTAGGTTGCATACAAAAGAGGAAGGGAACAATAACAAAAAAATTGCAACAGGTATAAGAAAAAGGAAATATAAACTTATGGAATTAGGATCTGAAGGTTGGTGGTTTGCACCCTCAGAGCTAGACTCCACAGCAAAACCTGTGGGAGATGTCAACAAATCAATCTCAGGGGGCTCTGGAGACCCATCCACAAAGATTGATTCCATAAACATACTTCTGGGAACTTCAATTTCATAATAAAAATAAAAGATTAATGTATTGCAACGTCCAATGGCAACTAGGAAACAACATAGAAATATTGATAATCTATCAACCATTTTAATTTGGTTCAAATAAAATGTTAAAAGGCCCGTCGTTGGTAGACTAGTACTTCCCACAAAGAGAGATAATGGTGAGAATGCTTGCTATATCAAATGCAAGATTGATTCACGATTAATTGATTACTAATGTACAAGATAATGCTTGCTTATAAAAGGCAAGCATGCACAACCCTAAACCTAACTTGAGCTACAAGTTAGCTCAATTAGATAAGGATAATAAAATACAACCTAGCACTTAATTAAAAGCCTAAGTAAACTTATGAAGATGTAATTAAATAGTTAATTACACCAACACCCCCCATAAGTGCAACTTAGGGAGAAGATTATAATGCAAACTACTATGGGTCCCAGCAACTAGGCCATGTTAGGTACCCATTTATAGATGCAAATGAAATGCAATCTCTCATAAAGCAGAGAAAAAGGGAAAACCCAGTGGGAAGAAAACCCCTCTCCAAAAGAGAGAAAACAAGAAAAACAAGCATGACGAATGTAAACATGATGTATGGAGGACTCAATGATACCCCCCAAGTACTACATCCATCATGAATATACAATAAATGACCCCCCCATCAGAGGGAAGTAGTAAAGATATCCCACATTGCTGAAGAAGCTCAAAGTAATGAAGAATGCTTGAAAACAAAGGGTGACCCAGTAATGCGCAAGCAACACGCTCCCCTTAGGAAGAAAAAATCCATAAGGTGAAGAAGCCACTCCATATCCATTTGAAAGAGAGGAAGAATGAGAGCGCTCAACATGTATGCCTAGAAGGCGAGGTAAGAGACCTCCAAGCAGGTGGAGCCCTACTTATAATCACATGGTCAAACTCAACCAAAACGAGTAAAATCCAAGTGGGAGGAGACTTGTGAGATATCAATCTCAAAGAGCCGAGAGATGGATTAGTTGATAAGCGCAGAAACTATCATCAAGAGGAGAAAATCCCCCTCAAAATTGTCCTCCAGTATAGTATGGACTCAAAGAACAGGAAAGATGAAATCCTGTCAAATAATCATCCCACAAAGCAAGATATGAAAAGCTATGATCATCCTGCTGAATAGAAGCAACAATGGCTAAAGAAGTAGGAGGTGGAGGTGTAGGAAGCTCAGCACAGGTCTCTAAAATACCAAGGTCTTAGATAGTGAGCTTCTCCATATAATATGGGTTGCACTCAGTAGATTGTGTGATCTTGATCAAAGAGACATTATCATTTACAGAGCGAAATCATAGAAAAAGAATATACTCCAGATGAATGATAAAATTGTCAGATTTGCAGCAACCTCCTAGTCTCCAATTCCCTTATATACACACTTATAGGAGTGAACTCAGTGTTTTCCTTGGCCCCATGAGTAAATTTGATAAATGAAAGGATATTAATTGGTTTCGAAGGAACACAAAATACATCATTGAAAGTCCCTTCCCCAATACCAATAGAACCCTTCCCACTTACCTTCATGAATGTATTGTTACCCATCAGAATGTGAGGTGAATTACAAGGCTCAAAAGAAGAGAACATTTCCTTTGAAGATGCCATATGATGAGATGCCCCTAAATCAAGAATCCATCCTTGAGAATTAGGACTTGTAGAGGCCAAGAGTGCATGCCCTTTCATATTATGTAGCCCAGAAGTGGATGTTGTGTTCTTTGACTGTGATGATGATGGGGCTGTCGATTGTGATGGTGAAGAAGAAGTAGAAGACACTGATGAGGGCAGTTGAATGTTATTCTTTTGAAGAAGGTGTGTGAGTTCATCAATCTTCTTATTATAACATCTATGCTCATCATGTCCTAACCTTTTGCAATATGCACATTTGGACTTCTTCTTTTTTGATGATTCCTCTTTTGAAGAGGATGAGGACTCAGGAGTGCCATGTGAAGGAGAATCTTTACCTTGCTCATTTGACTTGGTTTCCTTTTTGCGCTTCTTTCCTTTGCCACTTGAAGCCTTTGTATCATTCGCAATAAGAGCTTCAGATGTTGAAGACTTCAATGTACCCATGTGCATCAACTTTGCTTGTTCCCTTGTGAGTTGTGCAACAAATTCATCAAGAGAAGGCATTTTATATGTATTGCCAAGAGCATCCATTGTAGCATACAAAGTAGAAACAAACACAAAATATGAAGAACCAAGCTTAGCAAGAATAGAAAGTATCATCTGTTCATCCTCTTTAACAACCCCACATTTTGATAACTGCAATCTGAGAGAGTTGAGCTTGGAGAAAAAGTCTTGAATATTGTCAAAATCTGAAGGATTAAGACCCATCAGTTCATTTTCCAACTTAAATTTCCTTAGCTTGTCTAGCTTACCAAAGAGGCTCTCTAAAGTAGTCCAAACTTCATGAGGATGTGTGCAAGACTCAACATGATATCTAAGATCTGGAGAAATGGATAGAAGAAGATTACCAAGAGCTTCATCTCTTCTATCAAACCATTTTCTTTTCTCTTTTGCTCCCTGTGGTTCTGGATCTTGACCAAAAGTAATTCATTGCAGCTTCAACTTTAACAGTAGTAACTCCATCTGAGATTTCCACTCATGATAATTGAATGGAGTTAGAAGTACAACTTTTGGAAAATCCATGATGAGAGAAGAACAAATAATTTCTTGCACAAAATCATAAAGCAACTCCTTTGTCGCAGCTTTGGAGATGATGCAAAAAACTAGGGCTGAATGGCCATTGGTTTTTTTCTCTTTATTTGGAGATAAATAAGTTTTACAGAATTTTTTTTGAAAAAAAATCTCCAAAAAACCCGTCAGCTTTTTTTTAAAAAATCAATAGAGATCTTTTATAAAAACTTTCCCTCTTTTTTTGAAAAAAAAAACTAACCAAATGTAGAAATATCACCATGCAAAAAATCCAAAGAGGTCGGCATAGTGGTCGGATTTTTGGTTTTTAATAAAAAAACAAAACAAAGTTTAAACTGAAATTGGAAACCTTCATACTAAAAGATGTGACCGACTGATTTGATGGCGCATACAATTGACAAGTACCTTGTCCACGAATTGACACAGGAGATAGTACCTGCAGACTAGGGACGATCAGTGATAGTAGAATGCCGATCATAGAAAGAACACCGATAATAAAGACTCTGCCAATGAAAGAGCCAGAATAGAGAGCTCGTACCCTATCGGTGAAGAACAACATGATCAAAATGTTTAGATTATTGACTGATGCCTTGTACTCGGCGGTAAGAAAAGATAGACGATGTGGACCCGCCAACTGATGACTTAGGAATATGCCGACGATGATAGACGGTACTCGTGGACGTCGATAACAATGTGCAGACCTAGCGATGGAGTATGCTGACCAAGTACCTACTGGTAAAAAAGCAAGCCACAGACAACCGATGTAAACAAGACAACCAATGTACAGCCGATCTAGGAGATCACCGTACCGGTGATTTGATGTGATGTGACCAAGCCAAAAAAAGACCGACGACAGGAGAGATAGGATGGGCCGATGAATTCTATAATGGTCGGCAATCTGGGTGTGACCAGTGTGCAATAAATGGGTGGAAGCAGCGACCACTATGTGTGGATTATGCCATAGAATATTCCAGTCGATGACAAAGGAAGGTACCCACGGATGCCAATGGATCTATACTGTCGATTGTGATCCCAAAACCGCCGGTGAAGAAAGATCCGACACAATAATGATGCAAGCTGGAGTACACTGACAGATCCGTCGAGGGCTATAAAGACCTATGCAAGATGATACAGGGCATGAAATATTTCGTAGATTCTACCCACCAAATACTTTATTACCCACAAACATATATTGAAATATTTTCCCAATCAAAATAAAATTTTCCCCAAATTTTATAACAATACCACAAAAAATATTTTGTAAAATATTTTTTTGCGAGACATGAAAAATCGTACCGCACAGGGGTTGTTCCAGCAAAAAATTTTTGCCTCAAAAACAACTTTACCCAAAATGGACGAATTTGTAGTCAAGTCGTCTGGGAACCTTTGATCTCAATAGTGAGGTTATTGTGATCTGCACCCGACAAAACTTCAAACCAAAATAAATTCCCTTTCGGATCACGGGAAGAGTGTAACCCTAGAAGCTCGATACCATGTTAGAATCAAGAATGGAGTTGCTAGACAAAATACTTCCACAAGAGAGAAATAATGGCGAGAATGCTTGCTATCAATATGCAAGATTGATTCACGATTGAATTGATACAAATGTACAAGATGAGGCTTGCTTATAAAAGGCAAGCATGCACAACCTTAAACCTAACTTGAGCTACAAGTTAGCTCAATTAGATAAGGATAATAAAATGCAACCTAGGACTTAAATAAAAGCCTAAGTAAACTTATGAAAATGTAATTAAATAGTTAATTACCAACATTAATAGCTGTCAACAAATCTTGATGTCACCATGTGTAAATTTCATTTTCTGACATCTCGTGCATTTTATCTTGTTTGACATTGTTGGTATTTTAGAGAATTTGTATGTTAGTTCTGAATGGTAACATGTTTGGGTGGATGAGATTTTCATGTTCTGATTGATATCTATTATGTGTCATTTATATTTTCATTGTGTCTTTAGAATGGTTTCTTGTCAATGATACTATACTATAGATAGAAGCTCAAATGATTTAATAATGGAAAAAAATAAAGGGTCTCTATTATGAATGGGTCATAACTTACAACACTTGTTGAATGTTTTGTAAATGGATAGCAAGCTAAATCGGTGCGATGTTTCTATGTTGGAGTAATACTAGGATGGGCGACCTCCCAAGAAGTCTAGCACTTCACCTTGTGAGCATCACCTAGATGTACTGAGTGCTAAGTGGACTATTCATGCTCATGAGAGATGGGTTCGTGTGAACCACTACTCATGAAATATGGGTCAATGAGTTTGACTAAAAAACTATGTAGTTGAATTTTGATAGAATAACATAATAGAACAACTTGTTGACATTACCTTATTTTAAAAGTGGACCATTCAGATTCATCTGTTACATCATTATCCCTCAACCCTATACTCTTAAACCATAAACCCTAATCTCTCTCTCTCACTCCCTTTCTCCCACTCCCTCTCTCTCCCAGTCTCTCCCTCTAGCACCCTACCTAGTTAACTCTCTCTCTCTCTCTCCCTCAACCTTGGACACTATTCCTTAAACCCTAATCCCTCAACCCTATACCCTTAAACCCTAAACCCTATTATCTCTTTATCTCTCTCTCTCACTTCCTCTATCTCTCTCCCACTTCCTCTCTCTCACTTCTCTCTCCTACTCCCCATCTCTCCCACTCCCTATCTCTCACACTCCCTCTCTCTTTGTGTCTCACAGGTCTCTCCTTCCCACCCACCTCTCTCTCTCTCTCAAGTCTCTCCCTATAGCACCCTACCTAGATAACTCTCTCTCTCTCTCTATCCTAGATAAATCCCTCTCACTCCAACCACCTGTCTTTGACTCCCTCTCTCTCTCCACCTCTTTGTTTGGTCTCTCCCTCCCACACATTCTCCCTCTTTCAAGTCTCTCTCTCTCCAACCCCCTCTCTCCCACTCCCTCTCTCTTTCTCTCCCTCTCTCTCAGGTCTCTCCCTCTCTCAGGTTGCTCTCTCCCTCACTCCCTCTATCTCTCTCACACTCCCTCTCTCTCCCTCTCTCTCAAGTCTCTCCCTCCCACCTCCTCTCTCTTAGGTATCTCCCTAAGGCACCCTACCTACATAACTAGATAGCTCTCTCTCTCTCTCTGGGATGTCTCCTCACCCCCTCTCTCTCTCAAGTCTCTCCCATCTAGCACCCTACAGGTAGCTCTCTCTCTCTCTTCCCCCCCTCTCTCTCTCTCTCCTCCCTCCCACCCTACCTAGATGAGTCCCTCTCCTCCAACCCCCTCTCCTATCCTTCCCCACTCTACCTAGATAAGTCCTCTCCAATCAACCCCCTCTCTCCCACTCCCTCTCTCTCTCTCTCCCTCTCTCTCAAGTCTGTCCCTCCGAACCCCCCTCTCTCTTAGGTCTCTCCTTAAGGAACCCTACCTACATAACTAGATAAAACTTTCTCCCTCTCCCTCAAGTCTCTCTCTCTCCCACCCCTCTCTCTCTCTCTCAGGTCTCTCCCTCCCACCTTACCTAGACAACTCTCCCTCTTAAAATTCTCCCTCCCTCTAAATACATACATACATATAGGAAGACATACATATATATATGCATACATACATACTTACATACAAGCATACATACATATGTACAAACAATATTACATACATACATACATACATACTTACTTACACTGATATATACATACATATAGATATAATTATACATACATACATACATATATATACATACATACATACATACACATACATATACATACATATACCTACACTGATGCATACATTAATGTCATACAAGCATAAATACATTTAATAGACTAGAATTTAACACAAAGCAAGACATAAACGAGTGTGTTATAATGCACTCACGTTAAATGTCTTTCTTAGGAAACTCGGGTAAAAATGAAAAAGTTATGTGAAAACCATGAAGTAACATGAGCGCGTTATAATGCGTCCACATTATAATGTTCTCATGTTATTTTTTTATTTGGGAATCCCTAAGCCTTAGGCTTGGCATTTGCTTGGATTACCAACCCAAAGGATTGGAGTGTCTTTCCAACATCCAAAGATGTATTTTTGCATATACTACAAGATTTCACATAATCGCATTTGTGTTAACCGTCAGGTTTGCACATGTTTAAAGTTCGAACAAATTGAACACCTGGGTATTGTTAGGCTCTCTTTGAGCTATTTAACAATGTAATTTTTTTCACATGTTGACAATGTTAAGCCTTTCATCTTTAATTTCTTTTTTTGCGTGTCTATTTTATTTTTTAAACCATTGTTTGGTTTTTTTTTTTTTGTTATAAATTAACCGTTCATTGAAATTTCAAATAAATTACATTTTTAGAAACTAGACTCCATTCTACACATTAAAAAATGTGATTTTCAATTAGTTTTCAAAATTTATAGGGGTAGCATAGCCAAAATTCTATTTTTCAAGATTTGTCCACTTTCAAAATTATTAAAAAATCAAATATTCATTAAAAAATTATCAAAAAAATTGGACATCAACTACATGCTATTAGCTAATTTCTCACCAAAACAATTTTAAAAATACCAAAAAAAAAGTTAACCTTTTCAGGGAGCCACAAAAGTCGCTATGTTATATTTTTTTGACAAAAATAGAACCAATATCTATGGCTCCTTCTTTTGAACCCCTTAATCTCTACCATTTTTTTTTTAAATAGTACTTTAGAAAGTAGACTCGGAGCACTATGATCCTCGTTTTTGTTGCATCTAAATTTTTTGAGTGTAACTATCCTCAATTTCACATCCAAGGTCAATATTTCTTGATTTCAGAAAAAAGGTGGCCACTAAAGACCCCTTTTTGGCCTCCCATCTTTTTGCACTCACCCATGAGAAAGTGGAAGATGATAGGTACACCATTTTTGATGGATTAATCCATTACAAGAACATGATACACTTGGTACCGAGGTCAAAAACTAAGGAGAAGTTGAGATATTTTCATGACACTCCTTTGGCTAGCCATCAAGCATATTATAAGACATATAGGAAAGTTTGGGGGAGGTTTTATTGGAAGGGAATGAAAGAATAAATACCCACACACATCAGAGAATGTATAGTTTTTTAGCAAAATAAGGGTGAGTAGATTTTTCCAACTGGTTTACTTCAGCCACTTCCAATTCTTGAGCACAAGTGGGAAAGCATCTCTATGGAATTCATCATAGGTTTTCCTAAAGAAAAATGTAAATACTACATATTTGTTGTGGTTGATAGATTGAAAAAATATACACATTTATCTCTTATCACATCTTAATTTAAAGAATCCCAAGTAACAAAATTATTATTAAGAGAGATTTTCAGATTACATGGCTTTGCAAGGAACATTGTTAGTAATAGGGACAATAGGTTTCTTAGTTCCTTTTGGAAGGAGTTGTTTCATTTGATAGGCATGAAACTAACACCCAATACAAGTTATCATCCCCAAATGGATAGTCAAACATAAATTGTCAATAAGTGGATATAAGGATATTTGAGGAACTATATTTTAAATAAAAAAGGTACTTGGGTGAAATGGTTGCATTTAGGAGAGTATTGTCATAACACCTCTCACCACATCTCCATTGGAATGTACCTTTTTTGTGCTCTCTATGGTTATGATGCTCTTTCTTTTGGTCAAATTTATTGTTTTCACCATGCTCAAGTGATTCTGAAGTCTCTTAGAGACAATTTGCACCATGCTCAAGATTAGCAAAAGTTGTATGCGGATTAGAAGAGAACAGAGAGATTTTTTGAGGTTGGTGAGTTAGTTTTTGTGATGTTGCAGCCATATAATAAAATTCTCCAAAGAAAAGTGGAGCAAAAAATATCAAGCCAAAATTCTACGGACCTTACAAATTCATCAAGAAGGTTGGGGAAGTAGCCTATGAGCTGGAGTTGCAACCGGGCTACAAAATACACAATCTTTTTCATGTTTCATGTTTCAAGAAAGTGGTGGGACAACAAATTTTGACTTCTCCGATATTGCCACCTTTAGATGATGAGGGCAATATGATCTTGATGCCTGAAAGGGTTTTGGAAATAAGAGAGAAGAAGCTTTAAGAAACAAAAGAAACACCAAGCAATCTCTGGGAGGGAGGACTTATCATCTCCCCTTTCTAAATTTAGCAGTTTCTATTTATAGCAAATACCAGTTTCCTAAAATAGCAAGTCCTACATATGAACCGAGAAAGTTGGTTTTCCAAAATGAATTAATTAAATTATTCTGGCTAGAAAATTAGAAAATATTCAAAATTCAATATTGGGGTCCAAGGTGGGCATGGATTTTTGGGAAAAAAGTAATTAATTATGACTTGGTTTTAATAGTGCAATTAATGGTTCTTTTTGGAAATTTGGAGTGGAGTGTTTAACAGTGGTTTAATTAATAGCTTTAGAAGTTGCAACCTTGGCATGTAAGATTCCTCACTTGGGTGTGCTATTTTGGGAGCCCATGTTTGTTGGAAATGAGTTTCATATTAATTATATAGAACAAGAGAAATAAGGCTACATTTTGTTAGATTGTTGTCTGTTGGGCTATGTAAAAAGCTTTGAAGTCTTCACAAAATTTGAACTCTTAGTGTTACCTACTTAGCATGTTGAAGGAGCAAATTGTAATATGCAGGATTTGATTTGTGAAATACAATTGAAGAGGATGCCATGGTATTTGTAGTTTCACTTGCTAGGTCAGTGCTAGGGTTAGTAGCATTGACCTTGTATGCCTACCTTGACGTTGTGATGCTCTTGGTCATAATAAAGTCCCACAACTAATCTATAACAAAGTCATTGCTCTATTCAAATTTAATGAAGATTAAATTAATGCATTCTAATGATGTGGCCCCTGTAAACTAGAATTCACATGATAGATCTCAAAGCAAAAAAAACATTCAAAATTAAAACACCAAAAGCAACAACAAACAACATGTCTAAATTATCCAACCAATCATAGTAAGTAATACAAAGTCACACCCAATAATTTGGAGAAACATTAATTACATAAGACCAATGGAAATAGTAGAAATTATAGACTATAGAAACATTTCTAGGCACAAATTTATTCAAATAATTTTTTTAAAAGGAAACACTTCATTAAACATAAGATCAACAGAAACAATAAAACTAAAGATTAAAGAAGCAATCACATGCATTAATATATACCCAAACGTTTGGAATAGAACTTCACTGCATAGGATAATATGAAACAATATAGACTATAGATTGTAGAAGCAATGACATACATTACTCCATACCTAACAGCTTGGAGAAAAATAACATTAAGAAAAACTAGTTATAAAAAGAGCCCAAGTGGGTGGGGCATTGAGTAAAGTATCTGCCTTTTACCTCTCCCTAGATAACTTCAGACTCCAAATGAGCTTTCATAAAGTAGTTTGTGCCCCATTTCATGTCCTCCATTGAATATCCCAACTATCTTGTTGTAGCAATCTAATCACCATACTCCATCACACTCTATGAGATTGTTGTTACAGTAAAGGCCATTGGAAGGAAAAATTTGACATGATCACCGACATCATAGTAGCCACACTAGATCCACTTGCATGAGTATAAAGAAAAAAATTGAAGCCCATTTACTATAAAACTGATTGTAATTCAATAAGGCTTACTCTTGCTATATTATTCCCAGATTCAATACGAAAAAATTCCTAAGGAAACAATGTTGTCAATATGATAAAACATAAGTAAATAGCACAAAATCTATGAATATTCATTGCCACAATCAACAAAAACTCAATATCTCTTGCTACATTATACAATCTCACTATTGTTTAGCATAATCGGTATTTAGGAAAAGAAAACATACACCCTACAACAATCCATTAGTGAGTCCAAAGTGATCACACCATGTAACACAATGGGCTAAAGGAATTCTACCAGATCCATGAGCCTCTAGAAACAAAAAGGAACTTGCCCAAGGCCTCCCCATAATTCAACTTGGAACACTCACACACAAACACATTAAAATAGAGCAATTCCACCACCACCTATAACCAACAGCTTCTCCAACAATTAGTCATTCTCTCCATGACATCTAGACAACATGCAATTCCAATCAACCAAAACATTAAGACTATCAACAAATGCAATGTAAATGGAGATAAAACACCCCACTTCTAGATCCACCATTAAATCTCATTTGAAGATAAAAAAATGCACCCTAGAAAATATTTTCTCGACTCCAATGGATTGTAATGATGATTCACTGCAGTTGCTCAAGCATATATTTTCTTACAGACTTCCACTACTATTTCACTTAGACCAAATAATGGGTATGCATTAAATGAGATGAACCAATTGAAATTGGCCGTCATGTTGTCATATGCTTATTCTTCTTTGTAGCTTCCTCTCATCCTTCACCATGAACACTATAAAAGCATTGTAAGTAGAAGTAGCTCGGGGTGAAAAAGTTACAACATAAATTCTTAGCTTCTCATGATGCTCCATGCACTATGGATTTTAATTTTTCTCAAAAAGAAAAAATCAAAATAGTGAATATTAAACTACACACTAGAATCTAATTTAGTGGAAAATGATCAAATTCATGAGAAAAAGTACCTGCACTGTGTCCTTATAGCATCACACATGATCTCCATCAAAGAACTTCTACCACAGTTCCTGGCCTTCCCATGTAAAACCACATCGATACCTAAAGAGATTTTGGTAGGGTTTTTTAACACTTCAAACAAGGTAGCCTTTTTTGAGCAACATAGAAAGTGTATCTGGCTTCCCATGAACAACATTACCATCTCAAGTAAACTCATACCCTAAAATCCATACATTTAATTCCAACGACAGAGGGGCAGAAACCATTATCGCCTTGTACAAAAGCTCTATCTATGCTCTTTCTAATGGGCGTACAATTTTTTTGATCTTTTAATGAAGCTTTCTATGTTTATTTTGCACTTTCCGCCAGAGGATTTTGAGGCTTTTCATCCCCCATTTGTAGCTTCCACTATTTTTACATCTTTAGAAACTGATGCACAATACTATATGAATCTAGGGTTTGCAAATTTAAAAGAAAATATTTAGAAAACCATATAAACCTAGGTTTTGAAAGAATTAAAACAAAGAACATAGAAAATATGATTTAATTGAAGAAATTACCAATTAGCAGTGAGCGAATTCCAATCCTATAAGGGTTTTCCTTGAAGGGTTTGCAGTTTTTCTTCTCATTCAAAGATCCTCATAGTCAACAACTCTCAGAAAAAGAAGTGAGATGTATGGGATTTGAACCATCAAATACAAAACATCACATATGTAGTCCTCTATTTTCACATTAGCAATAGAAATTGCATGTGATTGAAGGGTGGATGTGAAAGTTGTAGCTCGTTCAAAAAGAGCTCAAACACAGAGAGTCGAATCCAAGCATAGCACCAAACATACCAACAATTCTCAAGAGCACAAGAAAAAGGAACCTCGGCATACCCAAGACCACAAGAAAAATGAGGCTCAACATTCCCAAGAACAGAAGAAAAAGAGGCACAATAGGGCCAATCCCCACTTCTTCAAAAAAATTCCCAACTCCAAATTGCAAAATGCTCACCTAAAGAGGTTCAACAAGGCCAATCTTCACATTTTCAAGAAGTTCCCCAACTCCAAAATGCAAAACCCTCATTAGACCTCCCTACAAATTGGGACTGCTATGAAGATCCTAAATAAGGTGAAGATGTTCCACCACAAAATAACTAAGCATCAAAATAGGCCCCTTCGAAACAACACATATAATCACATGGCACTTTTCACACAAGCATTTTAGAGGATAGTTTAGCTGAAAGCTGCAATAAAATCCCATCATGGATAAAAATAGTGAATGCAAGCTTCACCTGAGATGTTTGGCATGAACAAAACCCTAAACACGAACAATAATGATAAGTGGAGGGAAAAAATCAAGTTCGTTCCTAATTTAGTGGAAAGAAAAACTTTAGGCAGAAAACTTCAAAATGCTTTTAGTTAAAAAATCAAAAACATCCACCACTTTTTTTTTCCGACCGAGAGCCCAATGCCGAAAGAGTTAAAAACTGGGAAGGTTGATGAAAATTTTGACCAAAGTTCACACATATAGCTTATCGGCTAACAAGCATTTGGTTTGTCAATGTAATTGATTTTTTAATTAATTTTGAAGCTCAATCT
>VDFB02118995.1:0-54237 GCA_007258455.2 Sequoia sempervirens
TGCTTTTAAAGTTGTTAAAAACAAATATGATTTTGATTATCTGTTTTCCATGATGATGAAAAACAAATAGTTTGATTGATTTGTTTGCATCTAAGGTTTTTAAAAACAAACATAATTGTGATTATTTGCTTTCATGAAAATGAAAAACAAATAGTTTGATGTTTAGTTTTGATTGATACGTCATGATGATTTGATACTGATTTTGCTTTGATGATGTGTCAACAGGAGAGATTAGGTGTTTTGCAGTCATGGGAGGCATTCCCTAGTACATGGAGTTTGATACCACAACTATTACAGTCAGATCGAGATGTTATTGATGCATGTGGATTGAGTTCATTGCTTGATATGCCTGAGGTTTGCCTCAACAGGGCTTTATTGACAGCACTTGCAGAGCGGTGGCATAGTGACACCAACACATTTCATTTACCGACCGGAGAGATTACAGTGACCCCTGAGGATGTATATCGCATCTTTCGGATCCCAGTGATGGGAGAGATAGTTGTATTTGATAGCCGAGAGGTTGGAGGCACTGATTCTTTGAGATGGATATTCAGAGATGATCAGATCGCCAGATATTTCATCCCATGGGCCGAGATGACAGATACATATCCGCCTTTACCAGCTGTACTTGTAGGATTTATTGGAGGTGTGTTATGCCCCGACCATAGGTCGAAGGGGTTCGCGATCGGGTGGGGTCATGTTTTGGAGAGTATGGTGATGCAGGGGACACGGTATGCGTGGGGTACATGCATGCTAGCCCACTTATATGATGAGTTACATCATATTGTTTATGGTAGAGGCCAGAGTTTTGCTGTTGGGTGCTCATTACTACAGATATGGGCATGGGAGCACTTTTCTGTTTTACGTCCATTGACTCGAGGACAGCGACCAGCTGGTTGATCATACAAATGGAGATATGCTCATAGTATTGCTCAGCCGAGACTGGGCAAACTAGTGCATTGGCAGCGGCTATTGGATAGTCTGGATACAGTATGCTGGAGACCATATTTAGATTCTGAGCCATGGCCAGAGGATGCGAAGGAGATGTCATATGTATGTACTTCCAGATTTTTGATTGGGCGGACTCCATGGATTATTGAGAGATTTCTTGCTGGACGAGTATGTCGGCAGTTTGGACGGATTCAGGGTATGCTTGTGGGTTTGGCCATTTATGCACGGTGACAGCCAAAGCTTGCTGTATGGGGTCCATGGATTTCATATGAGACAGCAGTGGCAGAGTTCACCAGTTTAGGAGCGGTGATGTGGGATTATCGAGTGGATTTCCTTGATGCAGGGACAACACCAGAGTATTTTCAGTATGTCCTAGAGCATCCGGCACCATGTATGTTTGATCCTGATGAGGCTATTGCTCCTATTAATGCATAGAGACGATGACAGAGAGATTTAGCTTCAGAGGATGATGATTCAGAGGATAGTGATGATGATGAGAGTGGAGGAGATGATGAGGAGGGAGGTGATGATGAGGAGGGTGGAGGTAGAGGTGGTGATAGAGGTGGGTAGGAGAGGTGGTAGGAAAGGTGGCAGAGGTAGTAGAGGTGAACCACAGATGAGACACACAGACCCATCTCCTTCAGTAGATCCAGCAGTATCAAGTTAGATGTCGTCTCTACAGAGTACAGTATAGAGTTTGCAGATTCAGCTAGCACAGGCACAGGCCTTGATTACACAGTTACAGGGACAGTTGACTTCAGTTATTGCTGAGAGAGATGCAGTGAGACAGCGAGGTGAGCAGGCCATTGCTTTGGCAGATAGCCTACAGAGAGTAGCAGGTAGCACCTTGACTGGTGATATGATGAGAGAGGTGACTAGAGCCACCCGAGAGGCTGAGTTTTATAGGACCAGATATCATGATGCGGTTCCACCTGAGCGGAGGGAGAGTTATGCTTAGTCACGGTCTACTCATGGTCGCTCTCGTACTACCAGTAGAGGTGTGACACAGCCATTACCTCCAGGAGGGCCATCAGGGACAGGCGGAGCAGGTCCATTAGGGGCAGGTGGTACAGGTCCATCAGGGGCAGGTGGTACAAGTCCCAGACCAGCTCCATCAGAGGATAACACTGCCTAGTGTATTGTAGATGATATTTTCATGATATTTTGTTGAGACATTTTGTATACACCTTGAGATGATCTCATTTTTTATGATGTTATATCATTTGTAGTTGACATCCTTGTACATTTTGACATTCATTTTTGAGATATATGAAATGCAGCGATGATTTATGATGATATAAATGTGTCTATTTACTACATACATGATGTGTATGATATGATGGTTTCATGGTTATGATATATATATGTATACATGATTTATGAGATGAAATCTATTTGATGAATGAATGTATAAATATGATATATGCTTTATATATGATGTATATGATGTATGCTTTGATTTATGATTTTCTAATGCAAATATATATGAAAAATGTATGAAATGATGTTTTTGTGAATGTCAAAATATACTCAGTCATGTATGTAAAAAGATATAAACCATTTGATTCTTTGCCAACTTTTTTTTTTTGGAAAATTTATGAATGCAAAATGCAGATTCTAACATGAATGCAATCTATATTAACCATGCAGGACATCCATACAATTTCACCATTTGGAGAGCTTATTTTGCTTTTTGTATCATCATAAAGCATTGAAATGTTGAAAGTTAATACAAGCATCAAAGGGTATGTTAGCACCAGTGATGACCTAAGTATTACTTTCATGATTTTAATATAGCAAGTTTAATAGAAGCATCTAGGTATAATTAAACCGAGATGACTTGAGTATTGCTTGCATAAACAGACAAGAGTTATCTCGTTTCCTATGTAAATTCCGAAATGTCATCCATGATATGTAGTAGATCATGTCTCACGACCAATTTGCATAGTACTAATGATTTCCTCACAAAAAATAGACAAAGAAAAATCATACTCCTTCCTTGCTTTTCTAGTTCAGTACATCATTGAATCGCTCCAGAGATATGATAGAAAAAAAATCAAACAACCATTCAAATCTTGTTTAAAGTATTTCAAACATTATTCATATTAAGATCATCCAAACTGGTTATCATCATTGATGTTTTCATTTCAATAGTTTGTTTGAATCATATTGTCTTGATGTCAATTGGCATTGAATAAGCATGTTGTGGTTGATTTGATACAACCATGTTTATTGTGTTTTGGAAAACTGTTTTGTGTCTGTTTGTGATGTTTGAAAAACTTGTTGCCCCTCTCTTGTTTGTTCAATCTATGTTTCCTATCTCCAGTGTAAACACAACTTAAAGAGTATGGATATATACAAATTTCATCAAGCCATGATGAAACAAAAGGATCCCTGTCATATGATATAGATATATACAGATGATAGATATGAAAGGATGATAACTAAAGTGGATGCAAGACATAAGATAATAGATGGAAAAGCCTATTTTGATCACAAGTAGTGCCTGTTTGCCAGGTTTTCACCACTTGTTTTTATTGCACTTTTTTTTTAGGACTTTTTTTGATTTTTTTGATTTTTTCAGGACTTTTTATTATTTTTTTGATTTTTTCAAGACTTTTTATGATTTTATACTTAAAATTTCTTCAGATGAATGCTATTGATTGGCTCTTCAAATAGGCCCCCTTCTGACATGGATAACTGATATGCACCAGAACCGTATGCTGCAATGATAACAAATGGACCAAGCGTTAGGTTCAAATTTCCCTTTCTTTTCTCTGTCTTGCTGATTATGTGGATTTTCTCTTAGGACTAAATCACCCAGTTGAAATGTCCATGGTTTAACTCTGTGATTATAACTACGAGACATAATCTGTTGATAACCCTTCAAATGGTCAGCTGCATGTTGATGTCTTTCATCTAACAGTTCTAGCTCTTGGAGACGAGATATTCTGTAGTCTTCATCACTTATCAATCCCTTGAGTGAGACCCTAAGTGAAGGTATTTCAACCTCTAATGGTAAGATTGCTTCTACTCCATAGACCAAGGCATATGGTGTAGCTCCTATTGGGGTGCGAATGCTTGTTCTGTATGCCCACAATGCTAGATTTAACTGAACATGCCAATCATGACCAGCATCATTTACCTTCTTCTTTAAGATCTTCAAGATTGTTTTGTTTGAAGCTTTAGCTTGACCATTGCCCTATGGATAATAAGGTGTAGAGAACCTATGTTGGATGTGAAACCTTTCACAAAGTTCATCAATATCTTGATTCTCAAAAGGCCTCTCATTATCAGTAATGATAGAATTAGGAATTCCATACCGACAGATGATGTAATTTAAGATAAATGAAGAAATTTGTTTTCCGGTCACTGTCGTCAAGGGAGCAGCTTCAATCCATTTTGTAAAATATTCCATAGCCGTGATAATGAATTTATGCCTGTTGGATGATGAAGGATAAATTTTTCTAACAAGATCTAGTCCCCACTGAGAAAAAGGCCATGTCGGAGTGAAAGGTTGCAGTTCTTGTGCAGGTGCATGAATAAGATTCCCATGAATCTGCATTTAGAACACTTCTTGACAAAAGTAAAAGAATCTTTCTCCATGGTAGGCCAATAGTATCCCATTCTAACAAGTTTCTTGGCTAAAGTCAAACCACTTGAATGAGTTCCACAAATACCACCATGAACCTCTTGTAAGGCTTTTTCAGATTCGTCACGTTCAAGACATCTAAGGAGTGTACCATCAAGACCACATCGATAAAGGATATCAGCAATTAAGGTATAACAGGATGATTGGCGAGATAAAATTCCTTTTTTGGTTACGGGATAAATCCGAAGGTAAGATGTTATCTTTCAAATAGGTATAAGTCTTTCCATATAAAGGTGAATCAGAACTGGTTAAATGACATATGACTTGGGTCTCAGGATTATCATAGGTGGGGAAAAACAATTGTTCCACCAAGAATTCATACTTAATTTTATCTTTTGATAGTTGTAATAAAGAAGCAATGGTAGCCATTGCATCTGCAGCTTTATTATCAATCCTTGATATTTGTGAAAACTTGATTGACACAAAATACCTCTTATAATCATCCACCATGTTCTTGTAAGGTAGAAACTTATCATCTTTGGTTTGATAGTCATCATTAATTTGATTAATGACAAGTTGTGAATCACCATAGACCTGGAGCTCTGTAATCCATCATTCCAAGGCTATTTTCAATCCTATGAGCAATGCCTCATATTCAGCTATGTTATTTGTGCAAGGAAACATCAACCGATATGATCGTGAAATGGTATGTCCTTCAGGTGTAACAAAGAGAATCCCTGCCCCTGAGCCATATTGTGTATAAGATCCATCAAAATACAATGTCCATGATTTTTGAATTGTTACTGTGAAGACATCTGCATTGGATTTTCTTCTTGTAAAGGTGCTTCAGCCAACTGATCTGCAATAACCTATCCTTTAATAGCTTTTCGATCTACATAGTGAATGCCAAACTCACTTAAGATCATAACCCATTTTGCAAGTCTCCCTGTTAAAGTAGCTTTGCTTAATAGGTATTTTAATGGATCAATCTTGGTTATCAACTTAACTGTATGAGCCAACATATAGTGTCACAACTTTTGAGAAGCAAACACCACTGTAAGACAAGATTTTTCTATGAAAGTGTAATTTAATTCATGAGTTGTTAGAGTTCTGCTGATATAGTATATGGCCCTTTCTTTGCCTGTAGAATCTTCTTGAGCTAGCAATGCTCCCAAGGATACTTCTGTTACTGAAATATAAAGTATGAGTGGCTTTCCTAAAATAGGTGGAATTAAAACTGGTGGGTGCATAAGATATTTCTTGATCTGATTGAATGCTTCTTCACATTTGTCTTCCCATTTGAATGGGACATTTTTATGCAATAAATGCGTAAATGATAAGCTTTTGTCTGCCAGTTGAGCTATAAACCACCTGATGGACTGTATTCATCCTTGCAATGATCGAAGTTGACTGATATTTCATGGTGTCGGCATGTCCATTATAGCTTGTACTTTGTCTAGATCAACCTCTATACCCTTTTCTGAAACAATGTATCCTAGGAGTTTTCCAGATGTAACACCAAAGACACATTTCTTTGGATTAAGTCGAACATTGAACTTCTCCATTCTAGTAAAGATTTTTGATAAGATTTCCAGGTGTTCTTCTCGTGTGTGAGATTTAGCAAGGAGATCATCAACATAATCTTCCATGAATGTGTGCATCATGTCATGAAAAATAGTTGTCATTGCTCTTTGATAAGTAGCTCCGGCATTCTTTAACCCAAATGGCATTACATTCCAGCAATAGGTACCCCAAGGGCATGTGAATGCTATTTTATCTTGATCCTCTGGTGCAATCTTTATTTGGTTGTATCCTGAAAATCCATCCATTAATGAATACATTGCATGGCCAGCAGTTAAATCAACAATCATATCTATGTTGGGCAAAGGAAAATCATCTTTGGGACAAGCCTTATTCAAATCTCTGAAATCTGTACAAACTCTGATCCTTCCATCTGGCTTTGAAACAGGTACAATATTGGAAATCCATTCTGCATAGTCAATAGTTTGAATGAATCCAACATCCAAAAGTTTCTTTAATTCCTCTTTGACCAATAATGCAACATGTGGATGCATTTTTCTGAGCTTTTGCTTCACAGGTTTTGCCCCTGGTTTGATAGATAAATGATGTATTATCAGATTAGGGTCTAACCCTGGCATATCAGCATATGACCAAGCAAAGTTGATTTGATTTTCCTTCAAGAATTCCATGAATTTCAAGACTTCTTCAATTGTTAATGATGCTGCAAGTTGTAAGATTTTTGGCTGCTCTGCTGTACTTATATTAATTGATTTTGTTGGTTCTATCAAAATAGAAGATCTTTCGTGATAATACTTGGGAAAAGTGTCAAGTTTCTCATCCTTCAGTGCCTCAGAAAGGTTTTCACTGTCGGATTCGCTCTTTATTTTTCTCTTGTTTTGATCTATCACTGCCATTTTTTGGTTTTCACTAATAGATCCATCTTTTATTTCATTTATTTTGCAGCTAAGAGACTTGACACCCTCCTTATCAAAATCATGAGTATGAAATTCTTGAATGAAACAATTGTTTTCTTCATTGGAGGAACAAAGGAAATTTATAATATCCTCATCATCATGGAATGTGGGGATATGGATAGGTGCATCAATGTCCCAATCAATAAGTTCCGGATAAACTAAAGGCATGGGATCATTAGGTTGAGTAAGGTCTTGCGTTGTCAAAGTCATGATGTGGTTATCATCTTCATGGTAGACAAGGTCTATGATGGTATTCTCCTGTTGATCGTCAATCTCGTTAGAATCTGATTCGTCCTCACTTGAGTCATGATCGCTTTGTAAAACATAATCAAGTGGAAGCCTTGAACCTTCTCCTTGTATGAGAATAGGTGCATATTTGTGTATGGTATCAACTTGTTTATCTCTCCAAAATTCATCATTATAAATGGTATCCCATTCATATTCATTAGAATCAGTATCTGAACTATTCTGCAATTGAAAACTGATTCATGAGGTTTATCTGACATTGATCCTTCTTCATGAGTTGATTGTGCTTGCTGTGAAGTAGAGTCTTCTTTATCTTTACCATATCCAAGTCCTGTTTTATCACTTGAATGCTTTGAAACAGGTTGAATTGGTTCCACAATTCCTTCTCTTCTTTTTCCTATAGGACCATTTCCTTCATAGCCCATTTTCTGCATGATAGCGTACCCCTTACCATATTGTTTGTAGGTAACTTAATATGCAAGAGAGAGTCATCTTCATCTTTGTATAGCCAATTTAGGATGTCCCTATCTTCAGCTTCTTCTTCAGTGGTATTGGCTCTAATAAATTTTCCATCAAACTTTGTGACTGGCACAAAATTTTGGGATGTAGAGGCTGTTGCAATCTTTTGTTTTGATAAGGTTGGCTGACCATGTGACCTTGGAGAAGGAGGTAAGGTAGAAAGAGATAGTGAATATTCACCAACTCCTTTGTCTTTAAAATTTAGCTTAGTGTCAAGATTCTTTGTCAATTCTTGCAGTTGTCCTTGTAGATTGGAAGAAGAAATAACAAGAGCCTCCCTATTGTGTGGCACAAAGGTATCTTGAGTTGCTCGAAGATTTGAACAAGTTTGGGTACTATTGTAATCAGCTTGTATAGTTATTTCCTGTCCATCATATGGAAACTTGATGCATTGATGATACGTTGATGGTACTGCTTGCATATCATGAATCCATGGACGACCCAAAAGTATGTTATAAGAAAGATCCCGATCTAGAACCTGACAAAATGTGTTCTTCACAACAGGTCCCACTCTGATAGGCAGCAATATTAATCCCTTAGAAGCTCTTTCTTCATCATCATATGCCTTGATAGTTATTTTCCTTCGTGGATCAATAGCATTTTCTGAAATTCCCAAGGCATTTATTAGCTTTAAAGTACAAATGTTTAGACCAGCTCCTCCATCTATTAAAACACGTCTAATTCGGTGTTTATGGATCATGACTTCAAGATAAAGTGATGAATTATGTGGATGTGTCATGGAGGCATCATCTTTGTCAGAAAATGAAAGACAAGTGAGGGAAGACAAATGTCCCACCATGGCTTGAAATTTGTTTACATCCAAATCAGTATCAATAGTTGTGTTTACAAGAGCTTCTTCTAAAATATTCTTGTGTATGGGAGATATTTTGAGAAGTTCAAGGATTGAGATTTGAGCTGATGTTTTTCTCAATTGATCAACCAAATTATATTGATTTGGAGAAGGAATAGTTGTCTTAGATGAACTCCCTTTTAGGACAACCTTTGCTTGTCCTCTCGTGGTTACATTAACCTATTGATATTCTTGTTTTCCCTTGATTTTGATAACATTAATTATTTGATCATCAAAATAGATGTGACGGATTATATTATCTTCAACATTATGTATGCTTTTGACCTTGGTATCTGATGTTTCCCCCTTTTGATAGTTTGGTAAAGGATCCTTCAATGCTTGATGATCGTCATTGGTATGATGTCCTTCAATTGTAATAGTGCCATTGTCAATTAAATCTTGTATAAGATTTTTCAAAGCTTGAGAATTATTCATTCTATGACCTTTACATTGATGATAATTGCAATAATACGAGTCATTCCATGATGGTGGTTTGACTCGTGGCTCATAATCTCTTCGTGGTGGTAAGGTGATAACCTTATTATCAAGAAGCTCCTTGAGAGCGGACTCAAGAGATTGACCCAAAGCAATAAAATTCTGTCGATTTGAAAAGAATGGAGGTCTGGACGGATTTGATGTTTGGGTATTGCCAAGATTGCTATTGAAATTACCTTGATTTTGATTGGTATTTTGATTGGTCATGCTCTCTTGCTTGGAGGTTTGTCCTTGTTGATTGTTGTTTCCTTGTTGATTGGTTCATGGAGCATTTGATAGATTAAAGACAGATGGTCTTGTTCGTAGATTATTTGCATCCACTATACCATCATTGACAACATTTTTGTTTCTATTCCAAAACCTTGTTTTATCATTGTTGTTTTGATTTGATGTACTTGGATTATCAAGTTTTATCACTCCCCTTTTAACCAAGGCTCCTTCAATTGTGATTGCATTTTCAATCAACTTTTCAAAGTTATGAGGACAATGAAGATTAAGCCTATAACTTAATTCTGGATCTAGGCTATTGATGAAGATATCCATCTTTTCCTTTTCAGGAATAGGACAGGAATATCGTGCAAATAACCTTCTCCACCTTTGTAAAAATGTAGTGAAGGGTTCTCCTACTTTTTGTTTCACTTTACAAAGATCAAGCATTGTTATCTGGTGTTGAATGTTGTAGGAGTATTGTGATATAAACTGATTTATTAACTCCTCAAAAGTTTTGATGGGTGGAGTGATCTTAGAAAGCCACTCCATGGATTGTACACCTAGACTTCGTGGAAATAAGCGCATTAAATAGGTATCGTCATAGGCGAATTCTAGACTCATATTTCGGAAATCCCTCACATGATCAATGGGATCAGTTTTTCCATTGTACCTATCATATTTAGGAATTTCGCAATGTTTTGGAAATGGGATCATTTGAAGACTCCTATCGAATGGATAAGGAGATATATCTTCCAAAACATACTTCTTTGTTGCACCCCCTTGCATCTCTTTTATTTTCCCTTGTAATTCTTTTATTTGTTGATTAAGTGCACTAAAGTCATTAGGAGGAGTTTCAGGACTCTGTTTAATCCCTTCTATGTCAAAATTATGAGGTAACTTAGCTCCTTGATTAGCCAATGAAAGAAAGTATCTTTCTTTGTTTCGTTCTAAAATCCTTTCCATAAGAGTATGGAATTGGGGATCTTGTTCTGCTTCTTGAAGCTTTTCTTCTGTTAATTCATCAAGATTAAACGTTTCCTCTCCTTTTTCATTACGGTCACCCATTTTACTTGTAGTGGTTTCTCCCTCATCTTTTTCCATTTGTTTTTGAGATCTCGTGAAGACAGGCATAGGTTTTGTTCCAAGTTCTACTTGCTTTTGATCAAAAAAGTGAAATAGTGCAATTTATGTGATATATATGAAAGTCAGAATAGAATGAAGATTCTATGACTTACACAAAATTTCTAATCTTTAGCTTGTGTTGTTCCCTAAGTGAAAGGATGAAAATCCTGTTAGTGGGAATTTAAGCAAAAGATCAAGAAAAAGATGATTTTGCACTTTATGAAGTTTTGATCATAGCTTTGTAAAAAGATGGATTTTGTGATGGATGCCTATGTAATCTAAGTTCTCTATTGCAAAATTTGATTTGGACGAGTAGAATATTCAATTGCAGGTTGGGGAATATAACTAAAACGAATGCGTTGACTATGGTTATGCCTTTGAGAAAGGGCTCTTCTTTGAAAGTAAGCTTGTGAATACAAAGGTTCTATAGCATAATCATCTGAAAGACCTCTAACACAATCATGATACCTATGAAGAAAGGTTCTATATTTGAGTAAAACTTTTCGGCTTTGATACAAGAATCGTTGCTTCTTCAATAGTTTCTTGTGGTTGAGGGGTTTCTTTGGCTTTTTAATCCTTTTGAAAACGGATTTCTTTACAAACGTTGTGGATTTCCAATCTCGTAACATGAGATTAATCAATGTGATAGTGAGTTTTGGATGATCTTATCTGAATTAGTGTATTGAAAACACATCAAACAAGTTGTAAAATCGTTGTCTTAAGTCCTATGCTAAACATCAAGTGTATAATCAAAATGTTGTTCAAAAATTGTTTTAACGGGTTTTACACATGATAAGCACTTCAAACAGACTCACTCTTAATTCTCAAGTAGGTCATCATAGTAATCAACAACCCACATCTTAAAACTGCATCGACTCACACAGCCGTGTCACCCCCGAAAGGGCGCCCGTGTTTTTGTCTTTTCTAGGTGCGTACTCAGAGTGACGGAAGTGGATACCAGATCCCCTGAGCAAACAATCCTTGGCAGTTATATGGTGAGTATCTTGGGGGTAGATTCTTCCCTCCCCTGCATTGTGATTAATATGATGTTCGGAAACTAATAAGTTAGATACTACACTAAGTTCTTAGTAAGGGTTTCTGTTCGGTGCGACAAATGATAGACTCCCTCGAGAGACCTCCCTACCTTTAGAACAAAGGCTTTGGGGATGGTTATCAATGCACACTACTGTCGAATGGGATTTTCATCAACCGTCCGCATTTGATTAAAGTGGGTTGGAAAACTTGGCTTTAGTTGTTCCCACTTAGGTCGTTCCCGTAGGGTGAGTACTTTTTCCCACTACGGCAGGCCTTCTAAAAGGTGTTAATAAAACAAGAAATTACATAAAAGGAAATAGGTGAGTTTGGCATTTTGATCACCCAGTTAAGGGGAGAGCATAGGCCTATCACCAAAATCAAAGTAAAAAATAATGTATTTTAAGCCCAAAAATAAAGATTTTCTATGCTAAGTGAAGATGTTGCTTCACACAAACACAAAATTCTTTTTAACCCAAAGTGAAATGTAAAATGTCTATCCTAGGATTGCTTCATTTTAACTTAGGTGTCTAGCCTAGGATTGGTTCATTCCAATTTAGGTGTCTACCCTAGGATTGGTTCATTCCAATTTAACAATTATTAACTGTCTGCGGTTGCGTCGGATTCAGTTAAATTGTTTTAAAATTACAAATTTCAACTTGCAGTTTTTTTTTAAACAGGTGCTATAACAGTCTTCATAGGCGCTGCAGGAATTATCATAGGCACTGCAGGAACTATAATGAGCGCTGCAGGAACTGTCAAATGCACTGCAGGAATTGTTGAGGGCGCTGCAGGAATTGTTGAGGGTGCTGCAAGAATTATTAAGTGCCCTACAAAAACTTTCACGGGCGGTGCAAAAACTCTCACGAGCGCTGCAAAAACTCTCAAATGCGTTGAACTGGGTATGAAGTTTCTGAAACGTGTTTCCTACGCTAATCCACTATTTTTGCCCGTAACCTGTCAAAGAAACCTGCAAAAAGATGTGAGAAATAGGGGCAAGAGCCCCACGGTGGGCGCCAAAAATGTGTATGTTAAAATATGTTAATCAAATTAAAAACAAAACACACATTAACAGAACTTTAAACTGAAGAATTTAAAATGAAATTGAATAAAAACAAAAAATTTCTTCAAAAGCGTTCCATCTTTCTCTATCTCCAGAGATTCATTCAAAGCTGCTGCTCTTAGATTTGTGTAAGCTCAGCTTCTCCAAATGGCTATCTGCAGAATGAGTATGCAAAGGAAATTCTATCCTATATGCTGGTGAAAGTAAAAATGCTGACGGATATGGAACAGGGGCTGTAAACAGAAGATGCCATGATTCTATGCTATGATTCTATGCTATGCTATGCTATGCTATGAAACTTGAATACTGTGAATGCTAAAAGCTTAATGCAAATTAACTATAATTTTCTTACTGAAAGCTCCTATATGTTTTGAAGTACCCGGCAGTCTTATTTATAGATTTTTGCAGGCACAATCCTGGTTGGCAAGGATCAACGGTTGTGAGATTGTTTGGTAGAATTGAAAGGTGAGAGATGAAGAGGTTGAGAAGAAGATGGAAGAGGTTGGGAGGTTGGAGAGAAGAATGGATTCCTGTCTTCAACCCACGGGAACAAGCCTGCATAGAAACAGAGAAAATTAATTTTTCTGTTTTGGTAGTTTGCTTCCACGGTGTTGAAGATAATCCTCAAATTAATTAAATAAATAAATTTATTTAATTTATTGAGTTGATTTTTGATTTTAGAACTATAGAAGATTTAATTAAATATTTTGGAATATTTAATTGTGATGTGACTTTAGAAGAATTAATTAAATATTTTGGAATATTTAATTGTGAATGGATATTAGAAGAATTTGAAATATTTAATCTTTATTTGAATAAAATATCCAAGCCAAGATTAAATGATAATTAATATAAATAAATCGTATGTTTTATTTAATTAATTAAGAAATGAATAAGAAAAGTGATTAAATAAACTTATTTATTTAATCGAAATGAAAAAGAATAGACAATATAAATAAATTATTTAAATTTATTTATCGTAGATGAAATTGATTTAATTAAATATTAAAATATTTAATTAATTACGAAGAATGTGATGTGACCATTTTTAGGTGTATACATTTTGCCTCTTTGAAGTGATGTGTTTTCATGCTTCAAAGAAATTTGAAATTTCCCAGTTGTTAACTGTCAAATGTTGATAGGTATATGCCCCCGCGAACGATGAATCGATAATATTTTGAATTTTTGTGAATTTTTGAATTTTTTTTTGAAATTTTTGTGGAATTTTTGATTTTTATGATTTTGAAGATGTCGATTCATCGTTTGAAAATAATGATGTGAAGTAATTGACCGGAAAGATGTGAAATGAAAAATTGATGAATAAATTGCCCCTATGAATGTTAAAATGTAATAAAATGCCCCAATTTTACCCTTATATAGGTTAAAAATGTCATTTTCCATGTCATTTTCAATTTTAACCTAGTAAAATTTGCAAATTTTGAGCTCTGGAGTGAGAAAGATGGCACTTCCCATTCATCAGCACCGTTTCGAGCATATCCGACATCACCAGCAGCCAGCGCACTATGGACCTCCGGTATGTACCCCGTAAATCTCCTGCTTTTCAAAAAAAATCTTTTTGTTGCACATTTTTCAATGTTTTGATATAGAAAAATTGTTTTTTGATACTTTAGCGCATATCATCTCCATCTCCATCCCCATCCCCATCATCACTACTTGCCGCCTCCTACTCCTCCTTATCTCCTCCACCTCTCTACTGCCTACGCCCATGACCTACTACCCTCCCCTCCTCCTCTAATAATGGCACTGGCTCATCTAGAATGGTGATCCGTAGGAATGGATGTAAGAAAAGGTATTGTGCATACTCCTATAATATCATAGCCTCAATTATCTCTAGATGAATATCCCAAATGATGTCTAGTAGACCCTAGAACATCGCAACTACTACATCATATGACAAAATAGGTCCCTGCTCTGTTGCATCCAACCATCACCATGCATAATGGGCCACTCCCTGGGGTATCCCCTGCACTTGGCCATACTGCCTCAGTACCCTCAACAATAAGAATCTCTCAATGATGAATTATGTCTACTCAATCAAGTACATCGACTGACAAAGGAACCCCATCCAATTGAAAGTACCCCATCCAATTGAAAGTACCTTTGACCTACGATCAGGACAAAGGAACCCTCCAATGAAACCAACAAGTACACATGACAATGTGGCATAAGCGTCACCCATCTCTCTCCAAGGAATATTGTAACAACATATCTGATCATCCTCAAATACTCTACAAAGTTCATCAGTCCCACCTTGCTCAGTAGAATCATATAAGACTAGGTCTCCCACCACAGGTATCCATAGAATCCGATATACGTCCTTTGGTGTCACTGTCATCTCGCCAATGGGTAAGTGAAAGGTGTTATGCCCACTATGCCACCTCTCTACTAAAGTTTCCAATAGAACCATGTTAATACTAGTTTGGTGCATATCTATCAGAGACGACAATCTTCATCGTGTGATAATGGCCAGTCTCATGCTACATCAGGCGGGGTATCAAATCCCACATCTTGGGGAAATGATCTCGAATCTATAGACTCATCAAAGACTCCTATTATCAAAAAATATCACAAATTAGTAATCTTGTCAATCAATCAAAATCAATCAAGCTATTAATCTAATCAACTTTGGTGAGAGTTTGATCAAATCTCGTGAGAATCAATCTATCATTCAACCTCACCTATCATGGGGTTTATTAATCAATCTATCATTCAACCTCTCCTATCATGAGGTTTATCGATCAATCTATCATCTAACTTTTCCTATCATGAGGTTTATCGATCAATCTATCAATGCACCTTGCCTATCATGAGGTCAATCCATCAATCAAACTATAATTGATCCTATCCTATCATGAGGTCAATTATTAGTATCAATCATTGAATCTCACCTATGATGAGATCAATGGACATCTAATCTATCAATATCATCAATCATCATCAAATCAAAGGCTGATATTAAGAAACATCATCAAAATCAAGGAGTTTAATAAAAAAAATCATCAATCTAGTCTAAATTTCACTAATGTGCTAGAACAGTGCTTCAATGTGTTGAAACACTCTATGCACCGGAAAAAATCATGAATGTGTCGGAACAGGGCTTCAATGTGCCAAAACCATGAAAGCACCGTAAAATAATCTCAATGTGCCATAACATAATTTCTATGCGCCAAACTTCCCTATGCACTACATCATTTATCCTATGCACTAAATCTGGACATGGTTACGCTAAATCTACCTATGCGCTAATCTATTAGCCCTATGCACTACAAACCTAGTCCTATGCTCGAAAACAACATATGCACTATTAAAGTTGTTGAATGTGCTAAATCTCTAGCTCTAAGCACTAAATAACCCTATACACTAAATCCCCCTATGAATGCGCTAAATTTTTGGCCCTAAGTGCTAATCTATCCTATGCACTACTGCAATGCTCAAATGCACTAAAATATAAAAATCCAAATTTAAAACATGAAAAATGAGGGAAAAATGAATTGCACAAATTACAAGATGGATTTTTGGGGTACATACCAGAGGTCTGTACGCTGCTGGGCGGTTGTGACGTTTGATGCACTCAAATTGAGATGTGCATGGTAGGGGATCACCATTTTGATCCAAATTGCTATATTGCTCAATCACTCTCAAATATCCAAATTGCAAATTCACAAATGAAGTTTAAAATCACCTTTTTAACCTTTTTAAGGTTAATTAAGTGGATTTTTATGGGGTTAATTTATTTGATTTTCAAAGGGGCTTTAATTCATCAAATCATCACCTAGGGACTTAAGCATCATTTTTTCGGGAGTTAAATTACTTCTAGATCATAAAATTTTGAAATCATCATCAAATCATCAAAAAATCATCAAAATTTTCAAAAATTCAAAAAATCCTAAAAATTCAAAAAATCATTGATTTATCTACCCAAGGGGCATATATCCATCATCACCTGAAAATCAGCATCTGGGGCATCGAAATTTTTTTTTGTCGACATCAGCAGCAAATTATTCTTTGAAGCAACATGTAAACACATTACTTCAAAGAGGGGAAAAAAGTATACACGTAAAATTGATCAAGACAATTAATTAATTAAATACTAGTTATTTAATTAATGACCCCTTTTATTTCATCTACTTATAAATAAATTCTCAATTTATTTATATAGTTCACACTTTTCTCAATTCTTCATCTTAAACCACATTCTTCTAAATTTAATTAAATAAACAAATGCCTATCTAGTTTGTTTTTATTTAATTAAATACCTTCTCACTAAGTTTGAATAATTTCAAATTCAAATTTAGTCACATGTCTACAACACTTTTTGGCCACATCATCAAGTGTCAAATGTATTTAAATATGACTAATATTTAAATTGCATTATTCTCAACAGATTCCATAACAAAATTTTGACACTTGGCTTTCTCACACATTTGATTCTCTCATAAATTTGGCAAGTTGCCCTTGGTCAAGGGAACATCCTCCATGATTCTTGCATCTCCACTGTTCATCTCTCATGCTAAAATTTTGACTGTTGGTTGCTGCCACATCACAAGATGCTTCAAAAATCCTAAAAATACAACCTCTTTCTACAACATTCAACATCCCATCTTTGAGCAAACTTATTATGCAGGAATAGCATTGGAGTATTTAGAGTTTGAGATTAGAGTATTTAGCATTTATCATTTGAGCATTGTAGCATCATGTCAATTTAGAATCATATCTTAGCTTATAGTTGCATTTTAGTTACCATCTTAGCTTGTATACAACATTTACATCATAGAATTTAGCATCATTATCCATTTTCAATATCACCATTATCATTTATAGCAACATTTAATATCATGGCATCAATTGCCTAGTTTATACTTCATCTAGGAACTTAGATTCTTACATTCAACAACATCTCATTTCTTAGGTTGTCATCCAAACCAGTCATAGTGTACATACAAATATGAGAGCACTCATGATTTAAAGGATCCTTGAGAATAGACAAAAATGGAACATTTTTAGATATTTGTTTTGCTGCAAATAGATTAGTTTTATGATTCAAGTATTTAATGTAATATGTCTCATTGATGTTTTTGTGTTTTATTATTGATTTACTAACTCCCACAATTTCACACACACAACCATAACTCTATCTATCTATTAGATCGACCAGAGATAGACCTAATGGAAAAAATGCAACAATAGAATAATTCCAACTCGTTGTACGAGCACCTGAATATGTGAGATTCTGAATATACGTGCTTCCAACATCCATAAACCATTTCCCAAAACCACAAGCAACAATAATCAACAAAAAATGATTGTGGACCAAAATATCAGAGGATAAGAACTGCATACTGATTCAGATACCAGATTAAAATTAACCTTACAGTTGCAACTCATATAACATGGTGACATCAATGACAACACAAAATAGAAAAATGAGATGTCCTTCTTCATTCTTCCAACAACACTAGATCAAGGTGATATCAAGTCCAATTTATCATTAATTATTCCTTAATCAAGCAAGGGATACTTTTTTCTACGCTACACAACTCAAACACTCAAGTGATAAGATATTCATGTTATGTGTGAGAGCTCATGTTTAAATCCTACCTTTTCCCATGTTTACACAAATTATGCACTAAGGGTAAGTAAAAGATTGCATGTACATCTAAGGGCTTATTTAGATGGGCTTAGATTATTTTTTAGTTTGGATAAAAATTGTACCCTTTTTTTCTAACCCACTTCCCTTCATTATTTTCGCATTGGTTTTTATTTATTGAACCAATGTGCTCTCTAATTTATTGTCCCATTTTGATAATTCTTCCAATGGTTCCTAGCAAGCTTATAGCTCCCTAATTATATTATCTAGAGGAAAATAATGGAGAAAGGTTCTTTGACTAATGGTGTGAGGATTTATAAAGGGAGATGAGAAGGAACCCATCAATTCAATTGAGAAAACAACTTGGATTGATAAATCGGATATGGTTGTTGAGTATATCATCCTTAATGAAGGATGGTTAGTCCCAGAATACATTCCTACTCATGTTTTTTCTAATATGTGAGAAATTTTTTGTTCAGATCAAAAACAAGTAGCAACCATTGTAGTCACTTATTTAAAGTTACCCACCATTGTTATCATTTTCAAGTGTCTTTGTCCAGATCATAAATCAACCTTGACTATTTTAATTTCCTAGAATACGAGCAAGACCAAAGTAAGAACAATATAATATAAAAAAATCCAAATGTGACTAGTGGAAACGAGAAGTATGAAATATTAAAATGCAAGGAAAATGCACATTTTCCACCAACATTGAATATCTAAAAAACAAAATGATAAGAAACATTTTTTTCAAAGATACGAAGACGTGCAACAAGTAGCACCATAAACTTTAAAACCCCAAGTATACATTCTCATGTATTATCATACAAAGAAAATCTCCAGAGATAAAGAAATCATTATTGTGGATCATCAAAATACTCACTAAAGGACACCCTATGTACTACTGATCTCACTATCCCTTGTAGGTTTCTAGTCTTTACTAGAATAATCAATTCTAGCTTGGCTTAAAACACATCACAATCACCAAGATGACCTTTAGTTGGAAAGATTATTTTTACAGATTCATTTTTCTGTTAAGAGGGAATGAATGCAAGCTTATTAAGTAATTGGTATGGGTATGTGCATGATCATCATGCAATAAATAGGCCCTTAAGTAGCAAAAAATCTAAAAATTAGAGTTAGGAAACTTCATGTAAATTTTTGAATAAGTTATCTATATTATTTCAAAAATATGTAAGAATAGAATCTATAGAAAATTGAATGTAGTTTCTAAACTACTAGGTTTATTTAAAAAAAAATCTATTTGGTGAAAATTTGAAATTTCAATGCAGTAGTACTTCAATTTTAGGGAAAAAATAAGAAGTAGGTGTCTGTCTGACCACCCTAACAACAATAAAATGATAATATTTTTTTATAAGATTTTATACATAAGTAGAGGACTCATGTCCGGATGTGATGCATATTTTTTTGTAATTTTTTTCCAAGTAAATAATTAATTATGAATTTTTTATTACAACTTTTAAAAAATATAAAAACTCGTATGTTTGACCACCTTAACTTGGTCAAAACTTCATGAAATTATTTTTTTCTTTTTTAATCCTATAGTATGCGAAGCATAGAATGTGACACATGTTTTAGATCAAAAAATATGATACCATTTGAAAGCTATGGACGTTTTTCAATCAGCCTATCAATCAGGACTTTAGTCATAATTCAAATAGAAAATGAATAATAATAATTTATTAAATTCAAAGTAAAGCATAATTTATATTGGCGGAAATTTGAGTATCTCCTTTAAAAACCCTTTTCATTTCATCAATTTTGGGAATAAAAAAGTCGTCAGCCACAAACCCTACAAATACCAATCATATTGCCACTTTTTGGCCCTTCATGATCCTGCACATACCCGTATAGTAGAATCTGCATGACTATGACTATCGATACAAAATAATTTTCTCTTGCTCTAAAGATTTATGTAAGTGATGCCTTAAACCAGGCCCAATCATTGTAGTTCTATGTCAAAAAATGCTAAATGCTTTTAATAAAGCTAAGGGAATAATTGATGACACTTCTATTTTCAACAAATTGATCTATTCACTTGTTGATTCACTTTCATTATCACGAGGTAAAGAAGTATCTGAAGCACTGTCATCAATAACAAGATTTTGAATTTGAGATACTGTCAATGATACTTCCATTATCACTGGCTTGTTTTGTGAGACTCCAAAGAATCATGCTTGTAGTTAGAGTATCATTTTTGGATTAACAATTTAACTTGTATGCTCATAAAAGCAACCAAAATAATGATTTAGTAATAATATATAGAACAGTGATACTTGTGGGAGTGTTTACATTCATTAAAATTTTAATACCATTTCTACAAAAATGGTAAACTCCAACAATATACCTCAATAATGTCTTTGGGTAGAAGGAATATTGAGCACCCAAGCTTCCTTGGGCCCACACTAATTATGTAGGTTGCATTTAACTTCTTCTCATCATCTAAAAAATGGCATAGCATTTAGCACTTAGAATTATAAGAATCTGCCCTAATTTTGGACCTTTAAAATTTGTTTCATATAAGGCTAAGATCTTTAAAAATCACATCACTATAATTTTCCACTGCTCTGTTACTTTTTTGGAAAACACATGATTTTTTTATGTAAAAATAGAAGACCCCAATCGTTTTGTTTCATTACCTCATAGCTGATTTGGAGGTGATTTGATTTGTAGCTAGGAAGAGCAAAAGGTTTAATTTCCAAAACTTATTTGTCATATGGAAGACACCAGCGTTGTTTTTTCTTTGTGTTCTTTAACTGGGCTTGCTTTGATTGTTGCAACCATGGTTACCAGGAAACTTCATATACAAACAAGGATTGGGCCTTATTAACTACATTTATATATAATATATCTACAACCTTATTCATTAACTCACCAATGCTAATTTCAGTGGCATCTCTATCCCTATTGTGGTGCGCATACCTCATGTCTCCAGGAAACTATTGTTGTAATTGGCATGATATCCAAAATTCTCCAACTTTTTAGAATTTGTTGGGACTATTCTATTCTGTGTCAGCATTGTAAATTTGAAATTTTATTAATAGTTTCATGGCTTGTTTGTGCTATTCAGAATTGATGTAGGAGCATGCTTTTGAGATTAGTGTAGATTTATGGCCTTTGAAATTCCCCATGTTAATATAGGTTTGTAAAAAAGTGTAGATTTGGATATCAACAATTAGTACTAAGATAAAACCTCCTTATTTCAACTATACATGAATTATTTCTTAAAATTTATCATCCCAATCCTGACCATTCATTCACACATTGAAGTTTGGGACCTTTGTTTTCCTTACTTTGCAAAGGAATCTTGCTCAATTTCACAATCCTCAGTGTGCTAATGAATGGTCTTAGGGATTATGATAATCGAGAAAAGTTTTATGCATGTTAGGATGAACTCAGAAAGTGTAGTCATTCTTAAAAAAATGAGTCATGTTTCATGATCTCTGCAAGTCAAGTATACTTGATGAAACACTCTGCTTCCTTAATGGTTTGCCACTTTTAATTTCCACTGTCTATTGTCTTCATTACTAGCCAACTAGCTACAATTGGATGGTGTAGAGTGTAGACTATAATATGATTCTACATGCCATTCTCTTTGGCTGAGAGTTGTGGCTCTAGGAACAACTTAACCATATTTTCCTTGAGAAGCAAGGCAATCATGTGCAAGAGCATTGTAAATCTAATGTTATACAAAATATTTTAGGATTTTTCATAAGAAAATGTTCATTTGGAAACTATAAAGCATTAGTAATTTAAACTTATTTTATACTTGATTTGAGATGAACATTCAGTAGATGTTTTATAAGTTATCTATTGGGTGCATCTTTTGAGGAGAAACAATTAGCTAGCTATCTTGTACTGGCTGTCAAAAGATTATGTAGGATCTTGAGCTTTCTTCTCTGACAGATATGCACAAGCTATGGAAAATATGTTTGTTTTATGTATTTACAAGGAATAATTTTTATTTAATAATGTTTTAAGAAATTATTTTAATGGGTATGCACTGTTATCTCAATTATTGTTAGATAAGTCACTTTCTATCCAATTAAAAAAATTTGTAGCCTTCATGGGAAAAATCCCTTTTCCCCTATCACCCTAAAAAGGATCTCCCTTGAAGCCCTAGAGTCATGCATACATCCTTGATGAATACCACTAAACAAGATATATCTCATCTTTAACTATTAATTAATTTTATCTCATATTTTACTATTAATTAATTTCCTTGTCTTCTCTCCCATTACAAAGTTCCAAATTTTCATCCATGTTGTGTATTTCCAATTTGTGTTAGTGTATTCTCCTTTAAATTTTTGTGCCAATGTAAATTGTTTCCTGCAAGACTAATACAATAATATGATATATTTTAAGGTATCAACTATGTGAAGCTGCTAGTCTGCCTCCAATGATTGGCTTATGTGGGTGTTTTATGTTGTGAGTTGTGAGCTAGTCCTTTATGATTTTACTAGATATCTATTTTCATCATGGAATTATTTGATAGTTTTGGCAGATTCAAATTGTAAGTGTTAATCATTAATACAACTTCATTGTTTTATGTGGGTAATTTATGAACATAATATTTGATATATTAAATCTAGTTTTCCTATCTCTACAGATTAGTCACTTGTAGAAATGAAGGCAATGTGGAAGTGAGAATTTTGCAGTCCCTAAGTTAGTTGTGGTCATAGCTGAACATTGGTCTATGCCTATTCTATTGCACATTTAAAGTAGATCATAAATTAGTCTCTTAATATCTTTCCATGGGGTTTTTTATTTCTTCTTTTTCGATCTTTTAATTCATATATCCATTGAACATTTATGAAGTCCTTATTGGTGCAGTAGATTCTATAAGTTGGTCCATTGATTACTCTATCTTAAAAGGGTGTAGATAGAATTAAAATACAAAAAAAGGATTGAATGTTTTGCATTGATTTCAATGTTTTTGCATTTCTTTTCAGTGTATTTAGATTTTTGAAGCAAGTAATGTGTGGTATTAAAATTTCATCTACTTTTGTGTCCAACTTGTTTTGCTTGGTTTCAAGAAGGGAAACAAATCTAAACAAATTAAAGAGGATGCTAGAGAGTTGGAGCAAAAATTTGACTTGGTCAAAGCTCTTCTTGTCATGCAAGAAGATCATGGACTTACCCTGCCAAAGAAAATAGAGAAGATGAAAGTTAAAGTTTGCATTTCCAAACAATAGAAAGAACCATCCATGGGAGAAATGGTTGTGCCATGATAATCAAAAGTGGTTATTTACTTTGTAATATATATTATTTTCTTAATGAATCCGAGTTACAAATGTGATGCTTAGGAAAATTTTGATTTTGTTTTGATGCACTTGTTTTGTTTTGAGTCTTTCTACTCCGAAGGCATGTGGCTATCTCATCTCAAGATTGTTTCTGAACTTGCAACATTCCTCCAATCACATATATCTCTTTTAATTTTAGCATCTGATGGTGACATATTGTTACTCAAGTATAGATCATTTCATTTAACTTAAAACCTCAAAATTGCAAGAAATCTGGATATGTTATCATTTTTTTATATAATTATTAATAATACTTTATATCTTGTCTTCTTTAAATGCATTTTTAAGTTTGAAGAAAATACAAAATCTATTGTAATAGTGTAATTTAATATACTTGTCAATAATTATAAAAATTGTAATTTTTCATCTTTGGAATTTTATACCAAGGTTGCCAAGATTTGTGAAGGGCTAGTGTGGGTATGTCTATGCAAGTTTTGAAATTAGTGTTTGAATCAGTATTCATAACATCTAAGAACAATGAACATGGGAAATTAATTAAGCTACTTTTACTAAAAAAATTTGTAGCCATTGCTAGCCCTATCAGTGAATCTATAAATTTGATAATCAAGGTTCATGTCTATCATTAACACATAATAACAATCTGAGTGTATGAATGTGCATAGGTATTTGTTGAATGTGTATAGAAACCTTGAAATACTCATTAGTAGACTCTAATTTTTAGTAGGCTTCTCTAGCTTTGATTTTCCCATTTAGAAGGGACTCCAGTTGTAGCGTAACTTTTATTTTTTATAGCTTCTATGATCTCATTTCTTACCCTTTTAAATTTTGTATAAAAGAAGTATGTAAGGTCCTCACCAATATAAATTGTTTAAGAGTAAATTATTTTCTTGACTCATACAAATGTTAAGCGTGTTCTCTAATGATTAAAATATTAAGATAAAAGATGAGTCCCATGAATACCATGTTGGTAAGAGACACTACAAATATTTTCAGGTGTTGTCATTGATGGAAACCCTAGTCTGTGATTGGATCCACACATCATCATTTTCTCCTACTGGTAGACAGATTGAGGACAATCAGGAAGAACAGAACATCCAACAGTTTTGTGTTCTTCGATTCTCATGTATATTTTCTATTGGTATTTTGAGTTGTGGATCTTATGGGAGGTTAATTAATGTATTTCTTGTGTTATCTAGAAATCTTAGTACCTCGTACCAAGTTATGTGTAAGTATGGAGATCTAGTCAGATTTCTTTTTGTTCATCTATGTTTTGTGGCCGACTCAGTTGGTATATTGTGTTGTGGACATTCAAAGAATGTTTATTTGAATGTTTTTATGTTCAAACACTTTGTTTTGGGTCCAAGCTAAGTTGTGGATGACCGTTGTGGATGCACATTAAATATTAATTATGGTTTAAGTTGACAGTTGTGAATATTTCTAAGTTTTATTGAGGTCGACTTGTTGCGACTAAATTCTTAGTTCTAGATATATATAAATGATCAATTATATCATTTTGAGTGTGCATAAGAGTTTTGATATGTGTTGCATTATCATAAGGGCGATTGAGTGATTATGCACAGTTTCACTTGTGCATTAAAGATTTTGTAGTGCAAGTTTGTGCAAAGTAGAGCAAAATTGTAGAATCAGTCAGAAGGACAGAAGATTGATGATTGAGATTAACCAAAATTGTAATCAAGCATATGTAGATGCTATGCTCTCAGTTCATTCTCTTAGATCTAATCCAATTCATTGTAAGGTAGTGAGCCTTTCTATTTTGAGAAGTGAGCTCTAGGAAGTGTGCCTGAATGCAAGTGCATTCCCTTTTGTAATCTTTCTTTTGAGTAGTACTAAAATTATATTATGGATTGGCCATCCACCATGGTTTTTCCCTTAACAGGGTTTCCACATAAAAATAGTTGTGTTATGGTGTTGTAGTTGTTTGTTTTTGTTTATGCATATATATTTTGGTTGAATGCTTTAAGTGGGTTAAAGATCAAAATATTAAATTCAATATTTTGCACAACACTGATTCACCCCCCCTCTCAGTGTTGCTTGTTTCCAACAATTGGTATCAGAGCTAGTTCATCAGAAGAAGTCTAATAGATCGAGGAGATCTTGGAAAGTGTTTTCAATGGATACAAGTAGTCTTCAAGAACAAATTTTGGTGGCCCTGGATGATCTTGACTAGTCAAAATTTGAGAATCAAAAACTATAGGAAAATCTTGAGAATGTAGAGAAATTCATTCAGTCATTGAAAGAAAAAATCAATGAAATAAGGGAGAAAAGAAAGGAATTGTGTGATCAGCTCAAGCAGAAGAATAGAAGTGTGGAAGATGAACAAGTCAGTCATGCCTTGAAGGAGAAAACAAAAGAATGTGAATTTTTTTCCAAAGAGAATGCTTCCCTAAAGCATGAGATGGAATCCATCATGATGAAAATGACCAAGGAAGTTGAAGATAGAAAGAAAAATGAAGAAAAGCTTGCTCAATCCTTGAAAGAAAAATATGAACAATGTAGCCGATTGGACAATGAGTTGTAACAATCTAAAAATAATGAGGAAATTCTTAAAAAACAACTTGATAATCTCATAAATGAACTTACTATTGCAAATGAGTACAAGGAGAAATTCAAAGCAAGCTCATCCAAGTTTGATGAACTAATTAAAGGTCATAGAACTAATGGTGACAAGCGAGGTCTTGGCTATGAAGAAGGAAAAAGTTTTGGATCTAGATAAAGGAATTCTAGACAAGGGAGATTCAGTCAAGGAAATCAGATGAGTGTAGCTTGAATAAATCTGGTAAAACAACCAAACACTCAAAAATTCAATGGCTACTAGTTTGCTTGTAACAAATTTGGACATATGACTTCTCAGTGTAGAAGTAGGATGAATCCAAGAGGACCATCATTCTCAAGTCAGTGCTTTAATTGCAATAAGTATGGTCATAAATCAAGTGAATGCAAAATTGTGATGAACAAATTTCATAGAGATGTCAGATGTTATGCATGCAATAGACTTGGGAATATTTCTAACCAATGTAGATCAAGGAAAACCTAGTGGAACAATAGGTTTGGATAGGGAAATGTTGTGTGTTACCACTACAAAAAATTTGGCCACATTGCTAGATTCTGTTGGAGCAGAAGAGGTCTAGTAAAAAAAAACATGCAGCAGGATGTTAAGGGAAAAGGAAAAGTCCGTACATATGTGATCAAGAGACAAATGCATAAGAGATGGGTGAAGAAGGATCCCTCTGTTGAAAGAAATGCACTTGGACCAAAATCTACTTCTGGTAATTCCTTTGGGAATTAGTTTTAGGCCTTTGGCCTAGGGGAGCCGTCAAGAAAATCTTCTAACCCCCTACTAATAACTGGCACTAGAATGTGGATAAGTCCAATGAGTGCATAGATGTCTTTCAGGTGTTGTTCAACCAATAGGAGATAGTATCATATAGTATTGGAGATCTATAGAAGAATCATCTATCTCTGTACATGGAACAGGGTAACCAAATGAATTAGGGTAAAAGAATTTATTAGAGGGTTAGTTGAGAAAATGATAAAAGAACATTTTCATCCTTCATTTGTCACTTTTCATTTTAGAGAAAAGAAGTTTGGAAAGCCCTCGAGAAAAATCTGCTGAATTGTGGAGAGATTCAAGTGTGAAGAAGATTCTGAGATGCAAACTCTGATTTGACGAAAAGGTATTTATCAAAAAACTAGTGAATTTGTGAATTTGTAAATATGGCCACATCATTGGTAGTTGAGGTTAAGGATAGACCCCATCCAAAGTTCAAGTGGCATCCTTATAACTCTATTGAGACCGAGCCTCTAGGTGTGTTTGCATCTATACTATACAGAGTATTGCATACTAAGGATATTAGGCCTTATGTACATGCCAACATTGAAGAATTAGGAAGCTCTCAAATGATGAATTTGGATTCCCATCACATAATTGGAGAGGACTTTATTGTAAAGCCAAAATAAAAAACCTTGGAAGAGAAGAAGTTTGCACAATTTATGAAATTTCCCATATTTGAGGAAAATGAATGGGTGCAATATATCTTAAGTTGAGTTCATGTTGTTGAATGTACCAGTTAAGATCACGAAAGAGGCTATAAGCGTAGTCACAGGTCTAAATTCCTTTGGTGGACTTCTAGTCTTGAAAGTCGTAAAGAATGAAAAGGTTACCAGTGCAATAGGTGCACAATGGGATTAAAGGGCAATTCCAATCAAATATATTGCTGATTTCAATGTAAAATTTTCATCAATGGTCATTGGCTAGAAGATCTACCACTCCAGCCATGATAGTTTTGTATCTGGTATGACCATTTATGCAACCTATCAGATGATAAAAAAGAATGCAAATTATGACTTATGTGAGCTACTCAGAGGTCAACTGATGGAGAGTCTGGGTAAGATTAAGAAGGAAAAAAATAACTCTTTTAAGTATGGTAATCTGCTATTGTGTTTGTTCTTCTATTTCATGAGTGAGGTTCCTAGTGTTGGAAAAGTTCATTGGAAAAATAATCAACCTGTAGTTGTGCAAATAAGAGATATATTGTTTGGAAGCAGTGATCGTCGGACTAGAAATATTGCACTTTGGGGGTACTTCAAAAGTTTTTAGAATATGATTCATGTCGGAGAAAGAATTACTACCTCAATTGTGGAAAAGTACAAAGATATAATTTTTTTTATGGTAGACATTGATCAATGCCATATGGAATTCATTGATCCTAGAATGATATGGATTATGCCTATGGGATATGAAGTAGAGGAGAACATTTTAAAGATGTATGTAGAATACTTGTTGAGCATGCCTCTAGATTTGACAAAAGAAAGGTATGGAACCTATGCAAAAAAGAGAATGAAAGTCCATGATCATTTACAGAAGCCTAAGATAGTCAAAAGAGTGAGGAAAGAAGTAGAAGTGTTTGCAGAAAGCATGGGATTGCTTGTAGAAGCATTGAGAGAAGCAAGAAGAAAGAGAGATGAGGTTAAAGTAGGAAAAGAGTTAGTAAAACCTAAATCTTCTAGTTCGGCAATATCTTTTTCCCGCACTAGATCTACTAGGAGTTCCCCATCCTTGTCCACTCTTGCAGCCAAGACAAATCAATATAAGGCTTCCACTAAAAGGAAGAAAAACAAGAGCACAAGAACATATGAAGCCATTACAAAAGATGAGGAGACTGATATAGATGAGTATGTGATAGAAATGAAGGCTACCAGGACTCAGGCTACAAAGCTAACCAAGAGCAAATCTTCCAGTGAAGAAGAAAAGGAAAAGAAGAAGGTAAAAATTATCAAACCTGGTATGCCAGTTGAGGAAGTTGAGAATGTTGTTGTGAAGGATGGAAACCTCAAGCCCCTCTTTGAATGGTACAAAATGTTTGATAAATATGGTGAAAGAATTCTTGAAGAAGCCACAATTAAACATATGAATATTTTCAATAAAGCTCTTATTGAAATTATATCTGGTTTGCCAAAGAGTTTGTATGAAGTCTTGGAGTCAAGAAGATTAAGTGCCAGAACAAAAGAAGAGAATATGAGAAAAAGAATTCTTGTAGATCTATGTCCAGAAATGTCAATAGAGGAGATGAATTCACTCTTGGGAAATGCTAAGAAGGATTTAAAAAGCAAAACAAGGGTGAATAAACTCATGATCGGTGAAACTGATGCTGTTGTTAGTGAAACCAAGAAAATCATGGAAGCATTTCCATCAAATAATAAGATTAATGTTGAAGAAGTGATTACTAAAATTCCTCCAAAAAATGAGAAGTTGAATGAAGATGTTGAGGATAATCAGATTTCCCCTGTTGTGGAAAATATAGAAATACCTATGGAAACTTAAGTTCCAAAGGTGGTATTATCTAAGGAGAAGGAGGTACAAAATGAAGAAGTTGAAGCACCTAAAGGAAATCTAGGAACAGTCTCTGAAGTACCCCTAGTTGAAGAAGAAAAAGTTCAAGTAAAGGAAATTAGAGTGGAGGCAAGAGACATTGCCGAGGTAGTGAAGAAATTTATGATGGAACAATAGGAAGAATTTGATCTTGAATTGGCTGAAGAATCAATCAATATATCTACTTTGTCCCCTATTTAGATGATGAAGGTCACATCAATTTCACAAGCTAAGGCTAGTGAGAAGATTCTAAAATCTCACATAGAGGATAGTGAATTACTAAGTCTTTCATTTGGAGTTCTAGAGAAATCAATGCCTACTCATGTCAAGGATCTATATGGTTCCTCTTCTGGTGAGCTAAAGAAGCTCATAAATTCTGTAAGTACTCATTTTGAATCTTTTGAAAAATCATCTATGATTAAAGTGTAAATGAAGTTTAAGGAAAAGAGATTTGGTGGATTGAAAGAATTGATTGCAAAAGATAAAAATTTGTTAGCCACCTATATGAGAAATATTCAAGATGCTCTATCTAAAGGTTGAAAAGTGTATAAGTCATGTTTGATTTTTTCAAAATTCACTAATGTCAATGAGAAGAAAGTGAAGGATCTTGAAAAATAGTTTGCTACCATTTCTAATGCTTTTGATCCATTAGTTGGTAAAGTTGGTGAACAAGAAGGTCAAGTAATATATTTGCTTGAAAAAATAAGGAGTTTGAAGCCTGAAAATGAAAGGATTTTAGGAAGAACAAGTGATCTCATAGGACTAATTGGTCTAAAGATTCAAATAATGGTAAATTCATTAAAAGAGGCCAAAGATGCTACGACAACTTGTGACCCAGTAAATCTTGAAACTGTAGAAGCCCAATCTTATTTAGTTTGAGGTCACATAACAATTTTGGAGAGTTTCAAAAGGGTCTGGGACACCAATTTGAGTGTGTTGAAGAGATATTTTGCAGAAATTTTCTAATTTATGTAAGTTACTAGATCATGCCTGTACAGTTTTGAAATTTTGTTATCTTTTTGGTTCCCCAATTCTTGCCATTGATGTCAAAGGGGGAGAGTTGTATAGTGAAAAATGTGTACTCATCTTAGGGGGAGTTACATTTTTGAGCTGAGGTTGAAGCTTCTTTTTGGAGTTTTTGAAGTGGCAGTGTAGTTCTTGGTGGTACTGATCCGACACTTAGTCATTTTTCACTAAGTGTTGCCATCAATGCCAAAGGGGGAGATTGTTGGAAATAAACACTGCAAATATTTTCAGGTGTTGTCATTGATGGAAACCCTATTCTATGATTGGATCTGTACGTCATCATTTGCCTCTATTGGTAGATAAATTGAGGACAACCAGGAAGAATAGAGCATCTAAAAGTTTTGTGTTCTTTGATTCTCATGCAGTTTTTCTGTTGTTATTTTGAGTTGTGGATCTTATAGGAGGTCAATTATTTTATTTCTTGTGTTATCTGGAAATATTAGTTCCTCATACCAAGTTATGTGTAAGTATGGAGATCCGGTTGGATATCTTTTTGTTCATCTCTGTTTTATGGCCGATTCAGTTGGTATATCATGTTGCGGACATTCAAGGAATGTTTATTCGATTTTTTTGTGTTCGGACACTTTGTTTTGGGTCCAAGCCAAGTTGTGGATGACCGTTGTGGATGCACATTAAATATTAATTATGGTTTAAGCTGACAGTTGTGAATATTTCTAAGTTTTATTGAGGTCAACTTGTTGTGACTAAATTCTTAGTTGTGGATATATATAAATGATCAATTATATAATTTTGAGTTTGCATAAGAGTGTTGATATGTGTTGGGATTATTAGAAGGGTGATTGAGCAATTATGCACAATTTCACTTGTGCATTAAAGATTTTGTAGTGCGAGTTTGTGCAAAGTAGAGTAGAATTGCAGAATCAGTTAGAAGGAAACAAAATCGACTACTGAGCTTAACTGGAACTATAATCAAGCATATGTAGATGTTATTCTCTCAATTCACTCTCTTGGATCTAATCAAAATCATTGTAAGGTAGTGAACCTTTCTATTTTGAGCAGTGAGCTCTAGGCAGTGTGCCTGAATGCAAGTGCATTCCCTTTTGTAATCTTTCTTTTAAGTATACTCAGATTATATTGTGGATTGGCCATCCACCATGGTTTTTTCTTTAACAAGGTTTCCACATAAAAATCCTTGTGTTATGGTGTTGTGGTTGTTTGTTTTCTATTTATACATAAATCTTGTGGTTGAATGCTTTAAGTGGGTTAAAGATCAGAATATTAAATTCAATTTTTTGCACAACACTGATTCACTCCCCCCTCTCAATGTTGCTTGTTTCCAACATACCAAGTATTATAATCTAGAGTAGTATTTTCAATCCTACGAGTAGAAGCTAAAAGATATTTCCCATAGTATAATGTATTGACTTTCTTGGGAAGACTTCATCAACTTTAGAATATTAAACAAGCTTAAGAATGCGAGAGGATTTTTTCTAAATTTAACATCATCTAAATTGTTAGTTTATAATATATTTCTAGCCATATTTTAATTATGTTCTCCTTGAGTATCAGACAAGGTAATGTTATCATAAAATAATTTTATAGATAGTCTTTAAGTCAAGATAGATATAAAGTATAAATTTATGGTTTTATTTTTAAAAGTATAGTATAGAAGAGTGGTTTACTTTTATAATTCTTCCAATATTTGATATATTAAATCATTTTAAGAATTTATGAAAATTTTAAATATTTTTTATGTTTTGACTAAGCTAATTGTGCTTATCCACTTTGATGAATCAAATGGCTTATGATTATTCATTTAAACCTTGACCAAACCACATTGTCATCTTCAATTAAAATTTCTCTATCTCTAAGGAGAACTCATATCAATCTTATAACAATTATTCTCACCACATTGAATGAATACTTTTTATTTTTAATGATACAAATAACATCATAAATCTAATTACTCATGATTCAATCATATTATTTTCACTTTTAAAATTTAAATTAAACCTTTTGAACAAATGTTAATAAACATATAAATAAATTAATAATACACAAATTGCATTGTAATCACTTGCCTATATCATTCTCACAATTACCTTAAAACATTATTAATAATTTAAAAATAATATTACTTTTTTCTGACATCTGGCAAATTCACCACCAGCAATTCACCTTCAACAATTCATTTCCATGACATATTCATTGCGTATTCAATTCACCACCAACAATTCTTCACCGCGATATAGACATATACATATTTCAATATTAAAACACATAAATTTTAGATTTGATTTTTCTTCTTAAAATCACTCAAACTCTCCCTTCTCATTTCTTCTGATTTCTATTTTTTATAACATAATAGACATAACGAGCAGCAAAGAAGATGAAGATTCTAATAGGAATATATAATATCAATTCCATCAACCCCCTTCCAAATGATTCCGCAGGAATAGGTCCACGAGAGAATGTGGATAACACCAGACCATGGAATCCGGTTGTGACAAGAAAATTCCCATTCTTTGCTGCTTCTAAAGTATATTTTGCAACATGCTCAGGCGTATCTGCTTGACTTCGGTCATAGAAACTCATGATCTTATTTATCTCCAAGAGATCTCTGTTATGTTCAAAGCCACCTACGTAGAATTTGGGAATGTAAGAACAAAACTAGATCAGATTCACTTGAAGAATACATTAACAACCATCAATAGGAAAGAAATCATAAACAATCCTTAATGATTTGTTTGACTGTGAACATGCCCAAGATATTTTTCTAAAACCGCAAAGTAACATATGCGCATACATAAGTACAAAAAGAACTTTAGAAAATAATATTTAATAGATCCAGGAGCTCCTATCATTTGTATAAGGATTAGTTTGGAGATCCAGGAGATCCTATCTGCAATCTAAAAACATCATTATCAGAATGATGGATGAGTAATCTGATCCAAAGCATCCCATCCATATCTATGAAGTCAAAAATGTAACAAAGGTCTTGTTCAAGAAGCCTTCTCCACTAATTATGGACTATGGAAGCCTGAAAACTCTTTTACATGCACCAATCTCACAAGAGAAAAAACCCTAAACAAATATGGTCATGATACCTCCATGATACAGATATCCCTTCCATAAACATTCATACAGAAAAACTTCTATATTTATATCAAATACAAGAATTAGATAGTAATTAAATTTAAGGTTATTCTCGTCAAGATGAAATTATATCTACTTACCGTAATCAAGCATGGGGGTTTCCACAAACCCTGGAAAGACTATGCTTATTCGAGGCCAAGTTTCGTGACAGCCGGATTGTTTTGGGGGTCTCATTCATACATAACTTTTCAACCAATATTTTCGGTTTTTAAAATGTTTGTTAGTATTTGTTCAAAGAAAGATTTTTTAGTTTTAATTTTGTTCATTTATGGCTTTTGTATTAGATTCAATGTGAAACGAAACTCTCAATCAGGAATTATAGTTGGGCATAAATTACATGTGAATGGGGAGAATTTTCTGAAAGAGAATTTAGGAGAAATTAGGCAATCTTTACATAATTATTTTTGTATTGTATACATAGTAAAAATAGAGATATATATGTTCAAGAGGAGTAATAATTCCAACTGTCCATGTGAGTTTAATTTACTTGGTTAATGTTAAATTATATGGTTGCAATTATTTAGATGAAGAAAAACAAATGCTTATGATAGATGGATAATAAATTCAAAAGAGAATGTGAGACTCAACTACCAAATAGTTGGTGAGAGTGACATATTAAATCATGGATCACGCCATGTGCTCTCGTAATAACCATGTACACAAGAAAGATTAGTAATATTGTAGGAAAAGAAAAATCCTCCACATTAAAAAACTAAGAACCTTACACTAAACCCTCCCTTAAATATAGTTTAGGTGGGTGAAAATATGGGTCTCAATAATGAAGCCTTATTAGGCACCCATGTATAAATAGTTTCCCTCCCAAAATAGAAGTCTTGAAACGATGAATAGTCCTCCCCTCTGCTATCCCCTAAAAAAGGGAGAGAGAAAGCGAAGGACTAAGAAGCTCTCCAAAGTAAACACTTGTCACACCCCTAGGAAAGCTCATTGATAAAGGAACTTTCTTTCGTTGAAGGGTTTGGTGATGATTTCTACAATATGCTCTAATATTGGACAATACTTAGGATTAATGACGTGATCATGAATTAGTTCTTAGATGTATATGTGTTTAGTTTGTTGGTGATTGACTAGATTTCTTTGAGATTTGTGTCACACTATAGTTATCACAAAATATGACTATAGACTATTACAGTGGAATGCCAAACTTAGTGAGAATATACTAAAGACAAATGGCCTTAGTGGTGGCATTGATTATGACCTGATACCCAACCTCTATAAATGAAACATAAATGACACACTACTTCTTGCTAAACTAAAAAATTAAACTAGAACCAAGTAAAAAGAAATAATTTTATAGCTACTCCATGTATATTTATTCATGAAGGTCATCATGACGAAAAACACTTTTCACATCCATTTGATGAACTTCCCAATGAAGGATATAGTGATAACAAGGACAAGTAGGATGTAATTCATTTTGGTTGCTAATCCAAAAAGTCTTAGAGTAATCAATCCTAGGAACCTAGGATAATTTATGTTGGAAGAATGAAGAAGAAACCCTTGGGTGTGTTTTCATTGATGCTAACATTGTTTGATTGATGACTTTGTCTAATCCAATAAACAATTTTTTGTGTCACCTTAATACGATAATTTGGTCCAAAATTACTCATGTTAGAAGATCGACCTATGTGGGTTTAGTATGTTACTCAAGACTATTAAGTACATCTGTGAACTAGTTTTCAAAATTTTTGGTTCTATAGATTGAAAGAAATATATGATAGAAGTTTGGCATATAATTTTTTGCTTATAATTATACAAAGTGGTATGAGTTAATTGGTCTGCATTCCTCTGGTACTTTGATTCAGTCTTTACAACTTTGGGAGATGGTTTACAGGTGTCAGACCTACACTTAATCCAAATGGTGCATGATCATACACTAATATGGTTGATTGATGTTAGTCAACTTGGCCTACTTTTTGTGATCAAGTCTTCTTTTGGCCAACCTTATACTTGAATAAGTGGTATGAAGATTAATATGTTCTTTGGATGCCAAAGGGATATTTTTTAGGTCTGCACCGACCTAAATCTTGCATGTTTTGGCTTGAGCATGAAAGGAGCTTTGTTTCAAGATTTGAGCTGACAAGTTATTTTTGAATTAATATTTGTACATCTAATTAGGCTAACCTAATTGATGTATGCAGATGTAATAGCATATATATGGAACATTTTTTTTTTCTAGAGGTGATGAGATGGTGAGAGAAGGTGCGTGATGTTGGAAAAATGTGTCTCAACCTTGCAATTATATACAATTTACTGTTGATAGGATTTATATATATATTTCCTAGTTACATCAATAGGTGTATACAATGGTAGCAAAAAGAAAAATGTGAGTGTGTTAACTTTTTTAGGAAACTTCTAAAATGGAGGAAATACATTAAATATTGATATATTGTAAATCTGGACCATTCATTATTAGGTTTTAGATCTAATGTTGGATATTTTATTTCCTTGTCTTGCCCTAGAATGTAACCCTATTTTATGAGGGCGTTGGATTATGACTGCAAAAGAGAGGTGTATTGTGAGAGTCTGATAGTGGTCATGTTGTCTCTAGATCTCTAAGTGGTGATACTCCTATGAGAAGCTTGCTTTGCAAGTATATTGTAATCTTTGTGATTTACTAAATAATATATTGGGAAACTTTTGGAGTGTGGGTTTTTTTTATCTCGAAAGGGTTTTCCCCATGTAAATCACTATGTCATGGTATGTATGATATTTATGCTTATTCTATTTAATTTTTGTAATTCCTAAAGATTTGTAAAATTTTGCATTATTCTCCTCTCAAGATTAGTGTAGGAATTTGTTCCACTACCTTAGCTTCCTTACAAGTGGTATTAGAGTCTGATCACCTTTGATTTTAGTTGTGGGTTGTTGAGTTTTTTGAACTAATCCAAATTTGAGTGGGAGCTTGTGTAGAAGAAACTTTTTGATCTTGTTGCAAGAATTTTCAAATGGAAAGTTCATCAAGGAGAATAGAGGTGGAAACATTTTCTAGTTCAATAATTTTGAGATGTGGAAGCTGAAGATGGAGGATATATTAATAGATCGAGATTTGTGGGATGTTGTTGATGAGAATGTTTCAAGGCCTATATAAATCCTACTCAATCTATGCAATATGATGTTGAGGACTGTAAATCCAAGGGTCTAATCATATTGTCCTTGGAAGACTCTATTTTAATTAATGCCCATGAAGATACCTTTGCACAAAAACTATGGAAGAAGCTTGGTGAGATGTATCAAGCCAAAAATTTAGTGAACAATATTTTCTTGAGGAAGAAATTATATTCTTTGAGAATGGAAGAGAGTGGATGCATCACAGGCCACCTGGAAGAATTCAATATGTTGGTGGCTCAATTGGAATTAGTTGGTGTCAAAATGGATGAGGAGGAGAAATGCCAGATCCTACTTTGTTCTTTTCCTAATTCATGGGATTCTCTTGTTATGGCTATTGGGAGTACTTCTATTATATTGAAGACTGAAGATGTGGTGGGTTCTTTGCTTTCTAAAGAGATGCAAAGGAAGGTATCCATCACTACCAAGGAACCCTAAATTTTCATGGAAGACCTAAGGAAAAAGGAAAGAAAAATGAGAAGCATGACAAATCCAATTCCAAGAGGAGATCTAAATCTCCTGGAAAGTCCAAAGTTATTTGTTGGAACTACGGTAAGCATGGGCATGTTCCTAAGGAATTGAAAGAAGAATTTAGAAGAAGAAAAAGAAGAAATTTTATTTTGATTATGATTCTAAGAAGGAATATGGTGACACATTCATTGCAACTTTGGCAACTCATGCAGGTAATGATGCATGGTTAATTGACTCAGGTGCATCTTTCCATATGACCTTTAATAGAGGCTGGTTTTGTGAATATGAAGAATTTGATGGAAGTAAGGTGTACTTGGGTGATGATTCTCATTTAGACATTTTTAGTTGTGGTAAAGTTAAAATTAGGTTTCCTGATGGTAGAATAAAAAGGATTAATGGTGTGTTGCATATTCATGGATTAGCATGAAATTTGTTATCTATGAGAAAATTAATAGATGCGGGTATGCAGGAAGTATTTTATGATGCAGGATGCAAGATGGTCAAAGGTTCTATGGTGTTTGCTAGAGGTGTCAAAAATGGCACATTGTATAACCTTGATGCATGAACTGTTGATTAGAACAGTACTTTTGTGAAAATAAAGTCTATGGAAGAAGTGAGGTTTTCACCTTCAGTATATAGTCATGGCTTTTGGATAGCCAAGGGTGCTCTTTCTTCTGAAACAAAGTTATCTAGAAAGAAGAATATGTTATAGCACCAGAGACTTGGCCACATTGGAGAAAAGGGCCTAAGGACCTTGAAAAATAGAAACCCTTGTTGAAGGCCTGTATAATTGTAATCTTGAATTTAATTTATGTGAGCATTGCATTTATGGAAAACAAAACCATTTTTAGTTTTACTTGAGTTCTCATAAATCTTGTGGTTTATTGGACCTTATTCATTCTTATGTGTTTGGTCTTGTAGATGTTCCTTTGATTGGTAAATCCACATATTATGTTTCATTTATTGATTATTATAGTAGAAGGACATGGGTATATTTTCTATAGAGTAAATATATGAAGTTTTTAGTGGATTTAAATAATTTAAAACAATGACTAAGTTGTAGTCTCAAAAGAAAATAAAATGTTTGACGACTAATAATGGCAATGAAATTTTATCTAATGATTTTGATAGACTCTATTAAGATTGTGGTATTCATAGACATAAGAAAACTCTATATTCTCCATAATAGAATGGAGTTGCAGAAAGAATGAATAGGACACTGATGGAGATAGTTAGGAGTATGTTGAGTGGTGTTGGGCTAGAACAAAGGTTTTGGGTTGAAGTTGTTTCCACTGCTTCTTACCTGATTAACAGGTCTCCTATATCAACTCTTGTTGATAAGATTCCTATAGAGGCATGGTCAGGTCGCAAGCCTTCATTAAGATGTATCTTAGAGTTTTTGGTTGTGAGGCATATGCACATGTGCTAAAGGTGAAGCGAACAAAGTGGGAGAACAAGGCTATGAAATGTATCTTCATTGGATATAGTTATGGTGTGAAGGATACAAGCCTGGGATCCTATTGCATAGAAGGTAATACATAGTAGAAGTGTTATTTTAAGAGAAACTAAGCCTTTTTCTATTACATTGCAACTAGAACAAAGTAAACAAGATGTGATTCAATTTCCTTCTACACCTAAGAAAGTTGAATCAAGGCCCAAGGATAGACAAGAGGTTGATGAGAGCTCATCTAGCTCTAGATCTTCAGAAGAGGAAGAAGAACCTCCAACTCAAATTATTAGAAGGTCCACAAGACATAGACAACCAATTGAAAGGTATTCACCTGATGATTGGAGATTTATTTTTTCTTTGAAAGCTAACATGGAGGAACTTAGATTTGTAGAAGGGGCACTAGGTATGAATGATGCAAAATCCTGGAAGATTGCTATGGGTGAAGAAATGACATGTTTGAAAAAAGAATGATACATGGTATCTTGTACCATTGCCCGAAGGACGAAAACCTGTTGGTTGCAAATGGGTGTTCAAGAAAAAAATTGGTTCAGATGGAGGTATTGAGAAGTATAAAGCAAGGTTGGTTGAGAAGGGTTACTCTTAAGTTGAAGGTATTGATTATGGTGAGATATTTTCTCCTATTGTAAAAATGAGATCCATTAGATTTTTTTTTTCTATTGATGTTTCTTATGATTTAGAGGTTGAGCAAATGGATGTGAAAACTACTTTCCTTCATGGTGATTTGGAGTAGGATATTTATATGACACAACCAAAGCACTATGTGGTGAAAGGTAAAACTAAGTTGGTTGCAAATTGAAGAAATATTTGTATGGCATAAAATAGAGTCCTAGGATGTGGTACTAGAAATTTTATACATATGTGTTAAGTTTGGGATTTGAGTGTTCTAAATTAGATCATTGTGTTTATTATAAAACTGATGGTGATTATTTCCCATTTATTACCTTATATGTTGATGCTATGTTATTTATTGGTAGAAGGAAAGGTATGATTTCAGAACTAAAATATCAACTTGATGCTAAATTTGAAATTAAAGATCTTGGTGCAGCTAAACACATTCTTGGGATGGAAATTGAAAGAGATAGAGTAAAAAAAAAGCTATGTCTTGGCCAAAGTAAGTATGTCAACTCAATTTTACAGAGGTTTGATATATATGATTGTAGACCATCGTGTGTTCCTATTTCAATTGGAACAAAGTTATCTATGTTAGATTGTCTAACATCTCCATGTCAAAGATGGAAGACATGAGAAGAGTGCCTTACCAAAGTGTAGTTGGAAGTTTGATGTATGCTATGGTTTGTACTAGACCAAACATTTCCCAAGTAGTAGGAGTTCTTTCCAGATATGTCTAATCTTGGTAGAGTTCATTGGAATGCAGTTAAAAGAGTCTTCAGATATTTGCAGGGTACCTTAGATTGTTCCTTGTTTTATCATAGCAATATGACTGAAGATGATATTTCTGTTGATATTCATGATTATGTGGATTTAGACTAGGCTAGTGATGTTGATAGCAGAAAATCTACTCATGCTTATTTGTTTACTTTATTTGGTGGTGCAACTAGTTGGATGATTAAGCAACTGGTTGTGGTTGCTTTTTCCACTACTAAAGAAAAGTATATTGCAACTACTCATGCTTGTAAAGAATCCATTTGGATTAGGAGACTATGTTCATATATTAAAATAAAACAAGGTGTAGTGAAAATTTATTACAATAGTCAAAGCGCGATATGTCTAGCAAAGAACTTGACATTTCATGCCAGGAACAAGCACATTGATGTACAATATCATTTTGTTAGAGATATGGTCAAAGATATCAGGGTAAAGCTGGTTAAGGTAGAGAATTTGATGAATTTTGTTGATTCTTTAACTAAGCCTATGAGCATAGAGAAGTTCAGATGGTGTTAAGAGACTATGGGCCTTTCGGCCCCTAGCAATTAAGAGACAATGTTTACACCCTCACATTTCTCTTGCAAGGTGTTCCACAAGTGGGATATTTGTTTGGAAAATGTGTCTCAACCTTGTAATTATATATGATTTATTGTTGATAGGATTTATAAATATGTATATATATTTCCTAGTTACATGGATAGGTGTATACAATAGCAACAAAGAGCAAAATGTGAGCATGTTAACTTTTTTAGGAAACTTCTAAAATGGCCATACATTAAATATTTATATATTATAAATTTGGACCGTTCATTATTAGGTTTTAGATCTAATGTTGGATATTTTGTTGGTCTATCTTGCCCTAGAATGTAACCCTATTTTATGAGGGCATTGTATTACGACTGCGGAACAAAGAGTGATGTATTTTGAGAGTCTAATAGCGGTTGTGTTTTCTCTAGATCTTTGAGTGGTGATACTCTTGTGAGAAGCTTATTCTACAATTATATTGTAATATTTGTGATTTACTAAATAATATATTGGGTGGCTTTTGGAGGTGGGGTTTTTCTCCCAAAAGGGTTTTCCCCACGTAAATCACTGTGTCGTGGTATGCATGATATTTATGTTTATTATGTTTAAGTTTCTATAACTGTTAAAGATTTGTAATATTTTTTCATTATTCTCCTCTCAAGATTAGTGTAGGAATTTTTTTTGCTACCTTAGCTTCCTTACATGTGATACTATTCAAACTTGTAAATTTATATGTATATGATGAGTATCAAGGGAAAATTACTGTGTGTGTTGAGTGAAAGTAAGGTAGAGTGGGATTTTTTTTCAGAGATTAATTGGAACTAAATTCAACACATGAAAGGTGTATTCTATCAGTTCACCTTTTGGAAGTGAGCCACACTCTATTTTACAATCATCTTAGGTTGTGAGCCTTTCAAGGACAGTGTGTCCTAGCAATGTGCCCGTATAATATCTTATAACTAGTTATAATATGTTGTGAGCTAATCCTCACTGTAGTTTTTCCCTTTTTGGGTTTTCCATGCAAAATTCCTCATGTTTATGTGTCATGTGGTGTTATGACCTCTATCATGGGTATGTGCAAGAACATCATGGAATAAATAGGCCCTTAAGTGACAAAAAATTTAGAAAAATCAGAGTTAGACAACTTGACGTAAAAACTTGAATGAGTTAGCTATATTATTTTAAAAATATGTAAGAATAGAATCTCTAGAAAATTGAATGTAGTTTCTAAACTACTAGATTTAAAAAAATAAAAATTATTTGGTGAAAATTTGAAATTTCAATGCAGTGGTACTTAAATTTCAGGGAAAAAATAAGTAGGTGTCTGTCTGACCACCCTAACCACAATAAAATGATAATATTTTTTTATAATATTTTAGATATAAGTTAAAAACTCATGCCCCAATGTGATGCATATTTTTTTGTAATCTTTTTAAAAGTAAATAATTAATTATGAATTTTTTATTACAACTTTTTAAAAAGTATAAAAAATCGTATGTCTGACCACCTTAACTTGGTCAAAACTTCATGAAATTCAATTTTTATTTTTTTAATTCTATAGTATGTGAAGCATCGAATGTGATGCATATTTTGGATTCAAAAAATGTGATACCGTTTGAAAGCTATAGATGTTTTTGAATCAACCTATCAATTAAGACTTTAGTCATAATTTGAATAGAAAATGAATAATTACTTATTAAATTCAAATTAAAGCATAATTTATATCGGTGGAAAGCTGAGAATCTCTTTTAAAAACCCTTTTCATTTCATCAATTTTGGGTAAAAAAATAGTCATCAACCACATACCCATCATATTGCCACTTTTTTGACCATCATGATCCTCCACATACCCTCATGTCTTTATTTACAGTTGCAGTTAGATATGTTTTAATTATTGGATTGTTAAATGGTTTAATAGAATACTGATTCACCCCCTTCTTAGTATTATGGGTGTTCAACAATTTATATTAGAGCTTGGTTCCTTTAGAAAAGCCTAATAACTTGAGGAAGATCTTGGAGTTTGATCACATGGCTGAAAAAAGGTGTCCCATTCCTCTGAAAGAGATCTTTGTAACTAAATGCATAGAAGATGATTTTACAACTGAAAAAGAATAACTCAATGTTGCTCATGAAGATCTTGAAAGAGTTGAAAGTGAGAAAGAAGTTTTGAAGGAGAACCTAAAAGAAGCAAATGAATGTATCAAAAAATTAAGAGAGAAAATCAAGAAGTTCAAAGAAAGGCATAGAGAAGTCAGTGATTAGTTGAAGAAGGAAAATGAGGATATCACCGAACTAAAAGTGCAAGTGGAAGAAAAGAAGAGAATTGAGGATTGCTAGAAAGATGAGATTCAAAGAAAGAAAGATGAATGCATCAAGCTTGAAGAAGAAATGGTAACCCTAAGATCAGATTTGAAGAAAGAAAGAGCTCATGAGAAAAAATTCAAAACAAGTTCTACAATATTGGATGAACTAATTGTAGGAAATTTTTTTTTTAAGGATAAGAGTGATTTGGTACTTCAAGAAGGACAAAGGTCAAAGGAAAACCAAAATCCTAACAAGGATGACAATCAAAGGAAGACTCAAGACAATGGTAGATAGATCAATAATGAAAGAAGCAATACTGGAATAACTCCTATTAGACAACCTAATGCTCAAAGGTACCCATTTTTAATGAAATTTATTTCTCGTGTAATAAGTTTGGTCATAGGGAAACAAAATGTAGGATTAGAATGAAACATAATGTTGGATTCTTTTGTAGAAAATGCTTTGTATGCCAGAAACTTGGACATAAAACTAATGAGTGCAAAAGTTTGATGATGATGAATATATTCAATACTGGTAGACTGGTTTAATCTTTTCATGGTTATAGCTACAAATGTAATGCATTTGGACATAAGGATAACCTGGAATGTAGATCAAGGATGAATTCAAACTAGTTTGGTTAGAAAAATGTTGTGTGCTACACCTGCTACAAACTAGGACATATTTCAAGATTTCATAAAAGTAAAAATGGGAGGAAATGTAATCCAAAACAAAGGAATAAACCTATGAATAAAGTTGATTCTACTAAAGTTAAGAAGGAAATGGAGAAGATCTCAGAGAAAAAAGAAGAACATGGATGAACCAAACACATTTGTACTCCATTTGGTGTAGATAATTCTTCTACAAACTAAATCCAATCATGGGTTTAGGGGGAGCAATTACAAAAAAACTTACAAACCCTAAATATATGAGGTTTCAAATAGTGACACAAAGATGTGTGATATAAAATGGCATTTTGAAGATGTTGAAAAATATTTCAATATAAAATATGCAAGTTTGAAGATTGGTGGAGCATTTTAGGGTTTGTAGTGTATTCATGAGGTGTTTATCAACTTTTTGGAGATTGAATGCAATAAATGCAAAATTAGGGAAGATTGGTAAAGTAAAAAGTAAAATTCTAAGTTGTGTTAAATATATTTTGCACAATTGGAAGAAAGTAGAGTGAGTTGAAGGAGATTTGAAGGTGATTCAAAGCATCTGGTATCAAACCTTAGTTTTTGTCGAGTGTGAAAAAGGTATTTACAACTATCTATACTTTGTGGGTTTGCATTAGAAGTAATTTTCATAAGCATCTGTAAAAGAATTGAGGGAGAAATGGCCACACCAATCATGGTTGAGACACTAGCTCATTTGACTGCAAAATCCGATGAAAATTTCTGACAAAATATGTATAATTTGATGTATCGTCAAGTGCTTGTAAAATTTGATGTGTAATTTTCTAACTTTTAAAAGTTTATCCCCGACGTTCGTCAAAATTTCGATGAAACTACGTTTCGTTGAAATTTTGACTATCAGTTTCATCAAAATTTTGACAAACATGAAAAATAAGAAAAAAAAATTGTGGCCAACATAAAGAAAAGTGAGTTCACTAATTTATTGTGACAGTGTTTTTCTCTACTTGAGATAGTTTTTGGAGAACTAAGGATGATTTTCTTGGGAAAAATTCAAAAAAATTCAAGAAGATATTGTTAGGTTGAGGGTAGTCATTGCCTTTTTGTAGAATTTAGTTGTCAAGTTAGATTTGTAGTTCCAGGTTTGAAAATCATATTTTAAAGCAACATCGCATCAAATTTTATTTTTAGAGGTTTAGGGTTTTGAGAATTTCATGTCTAGATTTTGTTGTGTGGAATCACCATAAGATAACAACCAAGGAATAGATTCTTGTGACTGTAATTGTGTGATCCATAACTCTATTGATCATGTGGCACGGTTGTGCTATAACAAATACAAGGATGCATTCATGTGTAACCCAAGTTTAATGTGGCTATGTTGTGATAGAAATGGAGGCACTCATATAATGTAGTTAATTCAGGTTGTATAATGTAGGTCTCAATCATCATTGGCTGCATTCAGGTTGTCTCCAGTTTAACAGGTTACGATGTAATTATAGCATGATCAAGAGTGATTACCTCTAGCTGCAATAAAGAGGCTATAACTTAGGTTGATATGTAGAGTGGTTGTGTTATATCAATTATGTAGTGCATTCAAGCACAACCCATGTTTAATGGGCTATTCTAGAGAGTGATCAAGATTTTCTAAACCTTATGAATGTTACTTAAAAGTGTATAGCTTAAACTACAAACCAATTTTGTTACATACTTGAATGCAATCTTGGGTTACTGCAAACTATAATAATGTGATCTACTAATAACCATTACGTAAAGTATTAAAGCAAGACCCATTCTATATAGGATACATTTCCCTGATCAGGTTTACATACCTTAATGATCAAACACAAGCTTCCCACACACTCTAAGATGGAATCCAAGATCATACCACAACTTTGTCAAGACAACTAATTTTCTCAACCAAGATTTAAGGTTGTTTTTTAATACCAACAAAAACATTGGTAATAGCATGATTAGGGTACAAACCCTAGGCCTCCATAGAAACATAAACAATAACTCTAGCGGATTAGTGAGGTTGCAATACTAGAAAGATTGATACATTGTAGCTAATAACAAAATATTGCAATCTAAAGATTGTAGCCAATAAAAAACACAATATGTAGCTTCGTAACATCTATAAATACAATCTACAGTAAGAAGAATGACAGTCACTTGAGATGTGATAGTCAAAAAGAGGCTAAGCAGTGACAAGATAATAAAGCTCAAACCTTGCATAGTAAAGTGGAGATTTTAATAGTGAGTTTACTTACCCCCTTTTTGACCTTAAGGGTTTTTCAAATACTTTTGGTAGTGTTAGACAAGGAAATGCAATCAGGGAATGATTGTCCAAATGAAGTAATAGTGGTAATCATAAGTTCAATGTTTCATCTTAGCCATTAATGTATAATGGAGGTAGTGGATTGCATGTTTGAGCAGTGTTTTGAGACTCATAAAAAATGGGAGAATAGTGAATAATACCTTGTGGAATGTGAAGTAGTGTCAATAAGTTTGAAGGATCTTAGGATCTACAATACCATGGAACAATGAGTCCCCTGTAGTAAGTAGGCAATCTATAGGGCATAGTTTGATTTTATAGAAGGATGCTCATGAAAGGAATCTTCAAGTGATCGTGAGTGAGCTATTTGAGATTGCAGCTAAGGGTGCAATACCCAGTCTTAAAGGAAGTTAGCAAAGTAGTAAATGTGCAAGAAAATCAAATCATACACAACAAAAAATTCACAATGTTATCTTGCATACTGCCTTGAGTTTGAAGACAAAAGTCTCATTATATCTTGATGAAAGTGGTGACCTTAATGGTCAATCACTGGCAAACATGATTTTAAAACATGCTATTGTGCTTATGGAAGCAACATTTTAAGCAAGACAGTGAGTGGTGGTTTGGAACAATGGTAGGTATGAAGGACTTGCTTTATATGCATACTATGCAGTCTAGCTTAAGACAACATTCTTAGAAGAGATTGAAAGTGGATTATGGAACTCAAGGGTTACCATGAAAAGGATTAAAGAAAAGACTGAGATCTATTTAAAAGACACGGTCATGAAGATATTAAAGATGTCACATGCAAAACCCTAGTAGCTGGAGTAATGAATACAGTGCCAAAGAGGATAGTGTGTTGGGGCAGATTTAGGAGATCTCCACATTTTCTAATTATAGGGAAATACATCATTTATTTATTTTTTAATTAAAATAAATCATTCTAAACCCTATATAGGATACATTGATACTTCAAAAGCCTCTGAAGGAATTTTAGATTATGCAAATATATGTCAAGTAAATATATAGATCACAAATAGTAGCAGGAACAATGTAAGATTTGTTGAGCAGAGCAGGAATGAGATAAGCAACAATGAATCATATGCCTCCTTTCATGCACATCTCCTCACTGTTCTCTATCATTCTTTACTGAAAAAATTCTCCATTTTGGCGGTCTATGCTTGAAAATAATGTTTTGACGAAGATTTTAGAGTATGTTTATTAAAATTAAAACTCCATTCTAGTGGGCTACGCCTGAAAATAAGATTTTGACAAAAAATTTAGGGTATGTTTATTAAAGTTTTAGAGTATTTTGGTGGGCTATATTCTTGATTCCTTAAATGATTTATTCAAATGGATTGTGACTAAATAAATGACTAACTATTTAGTCATTTTTATTTGTGTGACTAAATAATTTTTAATCAACGACCAAACTAGTAATTTATTTACTCATTTATAGCTGAGTTGCAAAAAATGAGCAAAATTTAGTCATTTTTAGTTGTTGTGACTAAAATGTTTAGTTACCTAGTCATTTATTTTCTAAATTCTACTAGTGTGTGCTTCCTTATGTGCGATTAGGGCTCTCAATGTTGAGGGCCCTAGGGATAAGCTCGTCATAAGAAGTGACACATTGCATCTTTAACTAAAAGGATAAATCCATATTGACATTAGCAATGATGATTCTGACTTGTTGCTCCTTAGGAATGGGTCACTTTCTCTTACTAGCCTCGCTACCTCCATTGTTGTAGGAAGTTTGTGAAGTTCAATATTTTAATTTTAGGAGTCTAACTGTTGGAAATCATAGTAAAATCAGAATTTAATAAGTTTTGGAATTAGCATTTTAAAGTGTTTTTGGGGTCATTAACTTCAGACTATCTTCTCTTTTGCAAGGGTGGTTGCATGCCAAATTTTTTTGGTGTAAAATATCAGAATTATTAGATTTGTTACCTTGTCTATGAATAAAAATTATTGGAGTGTGAGTTTGATATTTTTTGAAGATCTAAATAGTCAAGCTTGGTAAAGAAAAATCATGTTAGATAATATTAGTCTAGAACAAAATGAAGAGACACTTGATATATTGTGGGCTAGATTGAAAAGAAAGGGTGATGAGAAATGTTATTGTCCTTGCAATAATTGCAAGGGCTTAAAGACGAGATGACTTTTAATCACAACAACTAAGAAACATTGTAGGTAGCATGGTCACGTTGAAGGGGGACATGATTATCGTCCATTGGTAAGTAGTTCATTATATGTGTTTATATTGATTGAATTTGTAAATGTTTATATCGTTTTAACATTATATATATATATAATCACTTGATCATGATCATGGTTTATTTGTGTCTATTGTTATTATAAAGGTGGGGTGCCCTAGGGTAGATAATATGGATTATCATAGCCTGGAGAATGTGGTTTTGCAAGCGGACGAAAAATGGAGCTGTGAATATCAAAGATGAAGTTAATGATCCTATGGAAGAAGATGATCATGCACCAGAAAACATAGTTAAATATGATGGTACAAATACATTGATCCATGACACATTTAGTGGCAGAGCTGATCATGATGATTGAAATGACTTTAATGATGTTCATGATTTACCTATACTTGAGAAGGCATACAAGCCCCCTTATGAAGGCTCCCAAACAACTCTTCTCTCTGATGTATTGTTGTTGTTGAACTTGAAGGTTATGAATGGTTTATCAAACATAGCAATCTCACGAATGTTAAGGTATGTCATATATGTCATCTTTTTTCATCTATTTTAATTGTTGTTATTTCATCACTAATAAATAAAGGATGAAATATGTACCATTAATATTCTTTATATCAACAAATTATTTTTTGTTGTAGATTGATTGGTGAATTTTTGTTACCACCATCAAATATTTTACCTCGCTCATACCAAGATTTATTTGGCATTATGAAAGATATCAGAATGGATTATCAAGTAAAAGATGCATGTCCCAATGATCATATTATATATCATAAACAACAAGAATTTGCAACAAAATTCCCAAAATTTCATATCAGTAGATATCCAATAGATCAACTAAAAAAAAAGGTGCCTCACCAGGTTCTTCGTTATATTCCCATTATTCCACGTATGCGACGATTATTTAGGTGTGAAAGCTTAACAAAATTTATGGATTACCATGCACAAAATAGAAGTGGAGATGACATTCGTCGAATTCCTGAGGATGGTTTTGCATTTAGGGACATGGAGGAAAAATGGCCACACTTTAAAGAAAAACCTCGTAATCTCATGCTTTCATTGGGAGCAGATGGTGTCAATCCATTTGGAGAGCTGAGATCTATTTACTCGGTGTGGCCTATTTTTGTTATCAACAATAACATTCCTCCATGGATGTCAATAAAAAGGGAGCACATAATGTTGTCAATGATTGTTCTAGGTATTTTTTTACATAAATTTTCTTTAACGTAGTAGCATCTCATTTGTCTTATTTGTTGCATAATGACTTATATTCTTTTCATTCAATAGTCATGTACATTAATTTATATATATTGCAATAAAATGGTTAGAATAATTATATAATGTTTATGTTTATTCAACTAAGTAAGTACCAAGTTAAAGATATGAATGTATATATCAAGTCTCTTATCGACGAGTTACTAAAGTTATGGAATGGTGTCACGATGTATGATGTCTCTATACCAATAGGACAAAGAAAATTTCAATTCCATGCAATGCTTGTATGGATAATTCATGATGCCCCAAGGCTAACACATTTTTGTGGTATGTTATAATGTTCGACTGCACTTTAACAATATTTAATTTTATGAAGTATATATTATGCATGTTTTTAAAATAATCTATTCATTATATATAATTATAAAAATTGACATATTTAATCCAATTATATATGATCTTGCAGGTCTTCAAACAAAGGGAAAATTTGCATGTCCAATTTGTGGTCCAAAGATGAAATCTCATTCAACAAGTTTAGGAAAGCAGGTGTTTGATGAGTATAGGAATTTCCTCCATAGAAATCATAAGTATCAAACTATTGAAAAATATCTTTTCAATGGGAAAAAAGAGACTACATCAAAACCACAAAGAATGACACCTGCCTATGAAAGTTGGAATATAATAGAATTAATCGTCAAGGTTATACATCAGATCAAATTATTTATCTATCATATATGATATGTTTTGAATTTATATTTTTATATTGTGTTGTGTTTACTCATGCTATAATTGAAAATGATTGTCATTGTTAATTAATTTAACTTATATGCTTCATGAAGGTCATCAAGGCATTAATGGTTGGCTTCCACAGGGATTGAAAAGTTATCCCAAAAAATTTAGTACGTTTCCCTACTATGATTAGCTACAAATTGTGCATTTGTTTGCTACAATTCATATTAGAAAGAATATAACAGAAACGTTATGGAAAATTTGTCAAAATTGTCAAAATTTGTACTGACATTTAGGAAGCCAATCATGCAATGAAAAATTTCATTCAATTAAATAGTGATGGAGACCAAATTAATATAAGTTCCCTTCCTTAGTTATTCAATTAAAAGGAGTCATACGAAAAAATTGATTTCCCACAGGATTTGCTGTGAACATAAACAATATAATAACAAAGAAATGTGAATTTGGGTTAGGGATGAAAACACATGATTGGCATACCTTCATTAGGGTAATTATTCTGGTATATTATATACACTTGTATAGTGCATGTACTTTTCAGTGTATTATGTTTACTACTTTGGGAAAAATAATGAAAAGATCATTTTGTAATTGTTGTAATACGTTCTACCTCTATCTCTCCCAGACAACTTTGACAACAATGTCAAGCAAGTTATATATGATCTTGGAAAATAGATGAGGTAAGTAGCGATATTTGTTCAATTCATTTTATACATCTTATAACTGCCATTTGTTTTACTTGTTATGTAATATATTGTATATTTTTGTTAAATCTCGTTAATATATTTGCGCCTTGAATCACTTGTAGATGGTTGTCATCTAAAGAAATTGATAAAGAAGATATCAATTATTAGAAGAGAAAAATTCAATGTGTGAAATGAAAAAGTGTCTACCTTCGACATTTTTCAATGCGTAAGAACACTACCTCATACACCAAGTTGAGGAGATTGAATTGTGTGGACCTGTATACAAAAGGTCAATGTGGATGGTTGAGATGCAATTGAAATTTTTGAAGGCTTTGGTTAGACAAAGAGCACATCCTAAGGGTTCTATGGTGGAGGGATATATGGTATAATAGACCATGGTGTACATTAGTGAATATCTTCCTAAGTTTGCAACAAAGATCCATATAGATCGCATTTGGAATCCCAACTCCATTAACAAATTCGAAAGGGAGTACCTAATGTGAAAAGGTAGATTGGGGAAAGTGAGAGGTAATTATAAGATGGTCATGGAGATTAATTGGAATACATTTTACATATAGTTTTTATGTATATTGTACTTATTTAATTTTTAATCTTAAATATACATCAATTATAAATTAAGGTCGTATACTATGGTATTTAATTAATTATACATCGTTTGTGAATTTTAATTTTTTTGATACAGTTGGTCGAGAGTGGGATGCACTACATTTGTATGTCCCAAACAATCTTGATTGGATGATGGTATGGATTGAACGATGTCAACAATCTGGTCGCGCATTAACATGGGAAGGTGTGGCTTCATTGGCTAAAGAAGCTCATCGTAATGGAGATTCCAATGTTACACAAAGGGAAATTGATTTAGCATATGGTTTAAGAGATAAACACATACGTATAAATATATTAATCACCCATATTATTTAATTATTTTCAATTATATTGATGTATATATATATATATATTGAGATTTTTTTCTTTGCATACATTCAAGCAAGAATATATATGTTTATCAACTGATGATATTGCAATAATTTTTACATGTTTGACATATTGTAGGTGAAACACCACAAGGCTGTGGTGCAATGGTCATAAATTTCAAATCAAAATGTTGGATGACATGAAGAAAACTTGTGATTCGGGTATAACTGCAGTCTTTCAGGTGACTAATGTTTCATCTAGAAGCGACATACATCCAGAAGTCTCAAAAAATTGATACTATGGGATTTTGGATGATATACTTGAGTGTGACTTTAGGTCCTTTAGATTAATTTTGTTCATCATCCTATGGTATAGGCTACAATTGAATAAAAATGATCCTAAGAAACCTATTATTGAATATGATAATAGATTTACCATGGTTAATACAAGGTTGATCGAGTGAGATGGAAATGAGCCCTATGTTCTTCCAAGCCAATGTGAGCAGGTATTTTACTTAGAGGTTCCAGGTAAATCAGCTTGGTCATTTTTTGTTAGACATGATGCAAGAGGAAGGCCAGTAAAGTATAATGTGGTGGAAGAAGAAGATACCAAAGAACTAGAAGATGATGTAGATGATGATTAGGATCAACAGTTACTTGATGATGTCCCTAACAAAGATGTTGAAGAGGAGGAACTAGATCATGATGATGTAGGAGTTAATGTTCATGAAGATGATATCCGTGTGGATGATGACATTATCAAAAATGATATCGATGATGATGATGATGATATGACCAATCCTTACAATGTCAAATATGGATTAGATGATACAGACAAAGAGTTGGATGAAGAACAAGATCAATGGCATTGAAATGTATGAGTTATGCGATTATATTATCTATTTGATATTAATTCCTTGATAGAATTATATTTGACTTATGTGGTTACATAATTAATTCATGATTTTTTTAAATTTTTATGTCGTTACATAATTAATTTAATGATGTACTTTTTAATGTTTGAAAGGTCAAAAAATTAAAACATTTCAATAGTGATGTTAACAACCTTGAAATTAGTATGTTTTATGTTTCATGTGATCATAAAAGATTAAAAAGTTAGTTGTAGAGGTGGTTGTTCAGTGGTTGGCATGTAAAGGCCTTTAAAAGGCATAAAGTGATCATTGTAATGGTTGTTGATGGATGAAGATTTAAAATAAAAGCTCTTGACATTCGAAAATATGTGTTTTTCTTCAATTTTTTTGTATTTTTCCTATTATGCAGCACTGTATGGTCACATGCAGACATATTTTGATGTGAAATAAATTCCAAGTCATGAATATATGTGTTAGCTTTGATTTGAATATGATTTGAGGGCTTAAGGCATTGATTTGAGTTAGAAAGCTTCATTTCTTTGTATACAACTCGGTTACCCTATTTTTGAGGGTTTTGTAGACCAAACATGATATAAAGGGGATCTTACACTTTTTGTGATTATTTTAGCTTGTGTAAGAGGCCCCATGGATATTGTTGTAATTGTAGGATGTATGAATAGGGTGTAGGATGAGAAATAAAGAAGGTATAGTTGTTGTCCTCAAGAGTTTTGTGAAGAAAAGCATGTGAAATGAGAGGTACTTTCTAGCCTGATGCTCATTTGCTCCTTCATTTTCTATAAGAAGGATTTCAAGGCTAGAAGTACAGGTTAGAAACTTAAATATTTTTTGGTCAAGTCTAGGTAGAGTTGTAGAGAAAATTGTAAAGTTTGACAGTTTTAAGGAAAATGCAATTTAGGTTTCGAGTCATTTTGTAGTAGGTTTTGAATTCATGGGGATTTTATGTTTTATGACAGTACTGGAATTTGAATTGAAATGATTAATTCAAACTCATGGCTCTCCATTGTACATGCATATCTGAATTTTGAATAAGATAATCAAGGGTTACCTCGTTCATCTCACTCTTGTGGTGTGTATTATTTTTGTTTTGGCTTTAATTCAAGGAATTAATTAAAATGCTTGAATGGGATTGTAGGTGGGTATGTTTTGTATAAGGATTTGATAAGTAGTATTCAGTTAGAATACATGTTGATGAAAGTGTAAAGAAATGTTCTCAAGGATGTTATATGCTATGTGTTAAATCTATTATAAGCCCTTAGATTTTTATGAATTTGACTCCCTCAATGGATATATGGCACTGATGTAAGTTGTACTAATTTGTATGGTTCAGTATTTTGTTTGTCTTTACCTAGTGCTTTCTACAAATTGCAAATCAATGACTATTTTACATTGTGGAATGTGTTGTAGTTATCTCATGCTCCAAATAGTTGATATTACTAATGAACAACCAATTCTATTCAGTATTATGCTATTATGTTGAGCTATTAAATGAGATTATTTGTTGTTTTTAATGTTGTTTATGATAATGGTGCAGAGGTTGTAAATGTATTAAGGGATCACCCTCTCAGGTCTTATAGAGACCAAAGTGTAGAAGGTCTTTAAAATCCTTTTCAGTTGGTCTAGGTCCTTATATCTGCCCTTGATTGGAATTTAAAATTCCATAGGTAAATTAGAAGACCAACCTGGTTATAGTAAAAACAACCAACAGGTAGAGGGGAGAGAGATAGAGGGATTCAATGAGAGAGAGAGGAAGGGAGTGGGAGAGAGATAGATGGTATACAGTTAAGGGTAGAGGGGAGGGAGATAAGAGTGAGTGAGAGAGAGAGAGAATTGAGAGAGGGAGAAGGGGTAGGAGGGTGAGACTTG